>JAECUM010006467.1:0-136253 GCA_016617855.1 Megalonaias nervosa | reverse complement strand
TATTTTGTTTTTGTGTTTAATATGATACAAAGGAAACAAAGAAAACTGCAACAGAATTTAAGTATTAATAAGTATCAGTAGAGGCACTCCATGGGTCACTGGTACATTACTCACCAAGGCCAGCTCATGTCAGCCTTCTGTATATGCTCTCGTCAGTATGTCCACTGCCTTGGCACAATATACCCCTTATGCAGTCATATGAAACACATACACCCAAACATCTTAAAAGTCGCTCACTATTTTCTAAATATAATATTTTTAACCATTTTTATAAAGAACATTCGAATGTAGGATGACACTATCTTAAGTACCCTATTTACCGTATATATTGGGACACGATAAAATATTTTTTTTTTATGTCCCAGAACTTATCGCGACACTTTTTTTCACCTAGGTCATATGCTCCAAGACTTGAGAATCGAAATAAATTTGTGTTGAATTTGCGCACACACCCCCCCCACACACACTCATTGCAATAAAACAGATAAACAAAATGCTTAATTTATAATAAAATGAAAGAAATTAACCTGATCTTATTATCATTTTTTCCTTTTTTCTCATCATGAGAATTAAAGAATAAAATATATCCATGAAGTCCATATATGTAGTGTAGGCAGCCATACTGTAGCATATATCACTTATGTCCGATAACATGTGACACACTGTTCCAGGGCATGACCATTGAGAAATAAATCACGTTTCATTGTACTCAAAGGTTTGAATATGTTATCCAACTTAAAACTGGATCCAACAAAATTGCAAACGAGAGGGAAATAATCAACCGATTGCTTGAAGACAACTGCCATTCACGCATGACATGGTGTTAGGTGCAAAATAACCAAGATTGAATTATATCCAGGTCAACTATATGACAACATCTCGCAAATAAAAAATCCTTATTTGAAACTACATTCACTTCAGTGCAAGTGACAATCTTTTCTTTTCACTAGCATGGGTTACAAAAAATATTATTAAAGCAAGTTATTGCTGTGTATACTATTTATCCGTAGACATCAATACCCGTTTGTATTAATTATAACTACAGATGCCAAGCAAATAGAAGCGAGGGTAGTGAATAAACACAACCGGCAGCGAGCAGTAAAATCACTGTTTAAACTTACCAACAGGACAACAAAGATAAAGGTTATTTTTATTACAAAGCAAGCCAACCACGGAAGCCAACTTTGGATACTTTTAAGCCAAATTTTTCATTAAAGGATATCAATATAAAGGTTATTTTATTACACTGCAAGCCAGCCTCGGAAGCTGACTATGGATTCTTTAAAGTGTGCCGATTTTATTTTTAATATACAAAGTTCACTGAGATATGGAAGCTAACTTTGGCTCCTTTTCACCAGTATTCACGGGAATTTAGAAAATAAGTTGAAACAATGGAAAAAATTTTATTGTGACACAATATTGCTTTGTGCATGGATATCGATGACCCAGCGTTGTCCAGCAGATTTGGAGAAAATAACATCATTTCATGAATTCATGAAGGCCAGAAGAGAAAAATATGATTTTGCCGACAATATGATCATTAACATGGTTGAAAGTCTAGTGTACTTTGATCTCATTCCTGGACTGACTGACGTTAAGATGGGGGTTACAAGTGTGAGAATTGGCACAACTGATAATAAATAACATTTTATTTTTGTAATCATTAAGAACTTTGTAGAAGGTTATTTTCCATTAGGTAATTTTTAAAATATTTTATTTTAATAGAAAATGTTAATTGTGAACTGAGGTCAAGAAGGGGACTATACAATCTTGGAAAGATTATTCACTCGTGCAAAAGAATCAATTCGTACTATTGTTGTGTCCCATATCTATTTGGGCTGGAATTTATTTCTTCAAATTATTTAATTCAATGACTATTTTCTCTGGAAAAACAGAGTGCTCATAAAAAATAATATTCTTGGATAGAGACATTAATTAGGCTTTACAGTGAATTCAAACCTGAATTATATTGCTGTGTCTCAACAAAAGACTGTTGGCACATCGGCATTATACAGGTCATCACAGACACATCAACACTTTCAGCATTGGACTTAATTTGGATTTCTACTAACGTCTATTCAGATTTTTAAGTTATTAGGACTTGTGTCTGTAATTCTAGGATTAATTTGGGATTTAATTTGTGATACCGTCAGTTTTGTTTTTTTTTAATACTGTCACTTTGTATTCAAGGGAAATAAATTATTTGTTGAATTTTACAAAGCTTGTTGATTTTCACTCTTTTCTGTTACTTATTTTAAGAGCATAGACTTAACACCAGCCGGATTTGGGAGCATTTGTCGTTACATATTATTCTCGTAAAAATAAAAAGTGTATATTCAGCATTGAGTTTTGCCTGCAATTCCACAAAAAATGACTCTTTAACAATTCATGCAGTACATGTCAAAAGGTTTTTTCAAAGTCAAATACAAAATGTCTACTTGGTCACCTCTATCCACATATTTAGCTCGATCATAAAAAGACACTGGGCGGTAATTACTGACCATTGTGTGATGACATTTTTTCAGTAGTGGCCATGCCATTTATTTGCCAGATACCAATCCATGGCATGTTCCAAATGTCCAGTGATTGTTAAAAGGTGTGTAATCACTCAGAAGATAGTGTCTCAATTACTTTTTGATTTTATCATCCGATCCTCAGGTTTTTCATAGGTATAAACCATATAGCAGCTTTTAAAGTCCTAAACATGTTACAACTGTATTACTCATGTTTGGTATCTTTGGGAATATAGATGGTGAAGTCATACCACTATGGTAATTAAAACAATGCATAATTGTGTGTTCAGTGTTACAGCCTTCTCTGTATCGGTTTCTACTAGTCTGGTGTCTGTCTTTGGTGATTGAATGTCATGTGTTTTCGTTTTTCTCTTCACGTATTTCCAGCATGATATCGAATCTACTTTTAGGTTTCCACTCATGTTGTTGACGTAGTTGTATGAAATTTAAATTAAAGAAAACAGACACCCCCGCCAACAAAATATACCCCATTCAGCTCTTACTCGTTTCTCAATTTTTCATTGCCGGTATGAGTTCATATATGGACAACCTAGAGCCAGACGGGAATAATTTTTTTTTTTTTTTTTTTAAATAAAGCAAATTATACTATACTGTTGGTTTACATAAGAAGCACTCTAGAGCCAAATGGGAACTTAACATCTAAGGAATGGTAATGTTATTTTTTAAAAATTAAAATCCAATACGACATATATACAATCCGGGTACCTGTTTTGTTTTTAGTGCAATACACATCCCGTAATCCAGCAACCGCCTTTTGATCACTGCCCAAAGACACAGCCTACAATCCATCAATCTGATTAAAATCAGATCTCCACTGTTATACGTGAAGATATGACGACGACCGCTTAGGAGTCATATTCTGGGGACCATTGAATTAACCAATGGAAATTCAGCTTTCAAAATTCTGAAAGTGAATCAAATCGTTCGGTACACATTGGTGCTCTTCATCCACACTGCTCAGTCTCCAAACGCGAAGATATAAGACTTCATCTGACTGGCTGATAAAATTAGCGACTATGGTAATAACATAGGTTACCAGAACATGACCCCTAAGTAGCCGATGTCAGATTTTCATATATAACAGGAGATCCGATTTTAATCAGATTGACAATCAGACAATAGCTTTTTGATCACTGACCAAACATACAATCCTGCTATCCAGTGATAAGTGCCTGAATGTTTATGCACATGTGCTATACTTACATACACACAAACACTAGAGTACTAATAGAGGGGTTTGATTGATATATATCTATAATATTTTAAATTTTTTATTCAAGACTGACAATTGTAGTGATTATCTTTAGTTGAAAATTTGTACTTTCATCGTTCCTACGTTAAGATATTATAAACGTAAAATTGCATAGTTTACTATTACTAATAATAACATTAGTAAATCTATTGACAAGTTTTGGGCTGTTCCCACTTGATATGTCCATAAAGTGGGTTCTTGGAAGAAATGTTATTTCCCATTTGATGGGTTAGATCACGTGAACAGGTATTGTGGAATATTAGATTAAGTAGTTAGATCTGTACCCATGGCGTATATTGCGACAAATAGTCGTAATAGACTCTTGAAGGTTCATATAAGAAGAGAAATGAGCAATCAAGTTAATTCCTATTCTCAATTCTAATGTCATACGTTAAAATGAGTTTGCAGATGAATTTTAAGCTGTATTCAGATGTTATTTAAGAAGAAAAACAGTTGTTTGGATTATTCAGTGGAAATAGAATGGGTACGTTATTTATTATTGCTAAAGAATAAAGACAGCTATTCAAAGTGTTTACTCTCAGTGGTCAAGGTCATTGTAATGTATTGGAAACAATATATTTACTGCGTCAAACAAACCCCAGTCTGCTTTTATGGAGAATTACAAGCCATTCATGTCAAAAGGTTCTATATCACTTCCTGGTGATTCGGCCAATCCTATCCCTATACAAATATTAAGGGAAACAGGAGTTTCTTGGAATATTTAATTATCAAATACCTTGCCTTTGTCAGAGAAGTCTTTTTTCTGATGAAAGTGTTCCTGTTTAGGGAATAGAGTGCGTTTTTCTTCAAAGTCCACTCCATAATGTTAATTTGTCATCACACATAGTTTCAGGACCAATGGCTATCAGTGCTGTGAATTCCCTGCCCATTGAGGATGTTCATTTATTGCTAGGCAACGACGTAACTGGAGATAAAGTTGTAGTTAATGTGTAAGAATACTTTGTGTATAGTATTTGTTGTTTAAAAACTGTTGATCTTGTACAATGTATGAATACATTTTTTCATGTAAGGTTTTTCTTTTTTTTGGTCTTTGTAAGGTTTTTATTGGCCTGGTGTACAGGTTATCATCTCAAGAGGTTGACACCTATGTTAATCAACAATTTTAAGTGGTGGTTCAAGCCAATACAAGTCAAGCTATGAAAGATATTTGGGTGTTAGTATGTATGTTACCTAATGCTTTCTAGGTCCTGTTGTCAAATCTAGGTTAACAATCCATTTTGAATTATTTATGGAATCATGGACGCATGTTCTCCCGCATAAAGACACCTCAAAAATGTTTGATTTTACCATCGCAAGAAAATCAAAATTGGTTAGCGACGAGGCCTTCTGCAAGATGTACTGGGTAGTACTGCATGTTGTTCCTGGCAATCGAAGATCTTTACAGTTTCTTATTCGTTTATCGTATATGTTTCCACCAATAGTCTTTCTTAAAGACATTCCAGATGCTGTTCCGACTGCCTCTCGTGCAGTCAGTTTTGTAACCACTAGAACTGCAGCTGCTAACAGCACTGGAATCTCTGCGAGGAATGGAATTATTCCACTTAACTTTTGTATTTACTGATTTGGATATTTTAGTGTCACCGAAGTGTTCTTTTCATGGGCCACATTAAGCTCATCAAGTTGTGTTTGAGTCAACCACACAGGGACAATCGCAGTCAACTTAGTACGGGAAAGCCTCATTGTGAATCTGGGATCATGTTTTTATATCGTCTTGTATTTTCATAAGCTGGATTTCATTAAGACCAATCTTAACTTCATGATGGGCCTTAACTTCATGATGGGACATTATTATTAAAAATGCAACAGGTCTAATTACTCTATCAATGTCCCAAAAGCGTGTCAATGATCCTCATTTCTAAACTCATGCCCTCCAACAACATAATATTATCAAAGTGGATCATAATTTATAATTTGTAACCACTTTCACATGCCGTCGTGTCCAAGCGCTTGAATGTGTGTCGACTACGGACCACCTAAGCAATTCAAGCTCAGGGAAATTTGCATACCTTTCATTGTTTTGATATGAACACAGATTATAACATGAACATGCAATATGTTTGTGCAGTCAAGCAAATTTTTTTCAGAGGGTTTCTTATAACCCTTTAACCGCCGAGTAGCGTCAGTTACTCCTATTTCGTCAAATATCATATTGCTATATGTTTGTTCATTATCTCGATTTATAGTTTGTTAGGCCAGGAAGATGTGTTTTGGTTTGAAGACAAGGTTGGATACTTATTTGCCTTGCAAACTGTTCCATAATATCAGTTACTTCATGTGTGTATGTGGTGAGTACATGAAACGAGTGTTGACACGGTTCCAGACTTCACACGAAAACCTTAATGAGCCTCCCAATCTGATTAAAATCAGATCTCCACTGTTATACATGAAGATCTGACAGCGACCACTTTCTTGTAACCTATGTTATTACTGTAATCGTTAATTTTATCAGCCAGCCAGATGAAGTCTTATGTCTTCGCTTTTGGAGACTGAGCAGTGTGGATGAAGTGCACCAACGTGTTCCGAATGATTTGATTCACGTTCAGATTTTTGAAAGCTGCTTTTCCGCTGGCTAATTCAAAGGTCACCAGAACATGACCCCTAAGTGGTCGTTATCAGATCCCCATGTAGGACAGCGGAGATCTGATTTTAATCAGATTGATGAGCTTCCATGAAGCTGTGCTTCACACTGCTTAAATGCATCATTGTAACTGTTGTTCGTACTCATGACTAAAAGTTCTGAAGCTACATAGTTAACAGGAGCGCTTCGTAGTTTAGGTTGCTGATACGTATATAGTCCAGAATCTGCATTATCAGAAGAATGTTTGAAAAATGTGATAGTTGGGCCAGCGGATATAGTGGAATCATCACTGTATCTGGCGAGTCCAATAATCGTTGTGGTAATGTCAATGTTGTCAAGAATAGCTTCGATTTCTTTTTCGTCGACGGAATATTTTGCGCTGTTGAGCAATGCCAGGATGCCATTGTTAATAAATCCAACTGTGGTATTGACGGGATAATAATTACTGAGGGCATTGTCTTGTGCTAGTTATCCATCAAAATTCCCTTCAGACCCTGTGTACATCCATTTTTCCAATATCTCAAGAACCATTTCAAACCTTTTGTAGATTTTGGCATTAACAGCCTTGGTGTCTTTACAGTTTAAGCTTATAAGTGGATCACCATAAAGCTTTAAGGTTGTTATTCATAATCCACTCTTGTCATGTTTAAGTGCATGATTCAAATGCAGATTGAAAACATTATTTGTTTTAACTCCAGAGGTGCCAGTCTGATGTAACAGCAATACAATTCCTGGACGCATCTTTGAAAAAAGTTTCACCAGGTCTTTGCATAACAGTTTAAGTCACCATGACGCTAGTGAAACTTATACTTGTACTCGGATACTTGTAATTACTGTGCTTTTGAGGCAGCCTCAGTAACAATGGTATATGCAATACAGCGATGGTGGTCTTGTTCACGAGCATAGGATGCAGCTTCGGCTGCAATACTACCATGGTTTTGTTCATCCACAACCACGCATGCAGTTTCAGTTCTTGGTGCTCTTGGAGGAATTTGGATATTTAATCGTGCTGCAGTTTCACGAAACTGTCTCTCAGTCCAACGCGGTTTGGATATAACACCCGATATTGAAAATGTCTGCTTTTCTTGTACCACTTGGTATTTTGTATATTACGCTTAAACGTGAATTGTTTTAGTTGTCGTACTGTTGTCATTGCATTTGGTTGATCCGGGGCAACCAGTTGTGGCTGATCCAAAGGAAACTGTTGCACAACCAGTTGTGGTCCTAATAACGGAAGTCATTCAGTTTTTTGCATATGGTCTGGTATTCCTATCCCACACTAACGTGTGAGGTGCCTTAGTTGAATCAGTCGGCATACTGGTGTATAAGGGAAAATCTTTCTCTAACTGCAAATTCCATCAATAATTTTGTTTTTGGTTTGTTTACTCTATCAGGATCATAAACTGCAATCGGTTCAACCCTGGCTATTACTTCATTGACATATGTTTCCTCAACAGTGTTAACGTTACCGTGTATTGTTAGCGAACCTTTGTCGGAACGCAAGATAATACTCGAGAACAGATCCGGAAGGTCGGCAAAACTGGTTACGTGATTTAACTCGGATGCCACATTTAAGACACCTATACCAACATGTCATGTGTACAAATGTAATTTACAGTATTCGTAATGACAAGTTCTGTTTAATAGTTAACATTTTCCAAGGAAAACACATCTGCAGTCATTACATACCAATGACACTGAACTTAATATATTTGCAAATTATATTCTAACAGAAATAATCCTCTTTGTTTTCATAAAAGTCATCATTTAAGTTTCTAACTGTTGTTGTGGGGTTAATGCTATTTTTTTTTAGCACATTATAGGTCACAGATAGTGGCCAGATGAAAAACCTGGGAAAACCCTGATATGAACAACCAGCCCATGGGAATCTACTGGCAAACTTTTTCACATACCCACATTGGCCGAGCCTATAACTCGAACTCATGCAGAGGTGAGATGGCGGTGATCAGTAAAGGTGAGCGCTTTAGACCAGTTGCTCACCCAGGGCCCCTCATTTTTGGGGGGAATGATAGTGTACGTATCGTCAGGCGTATGTGCTCCTCAGCAAATACATATGGTTTTAAAAATACTCGCAGTGGATAGTATTTGATTGTTTGCCCATTTGCTGTAAAATACATCGCTTGTAAAAGTATTTTGCAAACCTGAGGTAGTGCATTATGAACACATTTTTACACCAGTCTGTATCAACTGTGGATCAATGTCAGGTAGAATTTTGTGTCTCAATATGATTTTCTTTAATTCAGTATCTGACCAAATCACTGCATGCTGATTATTATGATCACAATGTATAATACCAATACGTAGATGACCACTGCTTGTACAATTACATCTGATGTTCTTAAATGTCAACCACTGCTTGAATATTAACACTTAGCTTTTCTCTCTGCAGTGAATTACTTTCCATAAAACTTGTAACATTGTACCATTTGCATAGATTCTTCATTGTTGAAAGAAGTCTCATATTCATGTAAAGGTGTTGTTTGTTATTCAATATATTAATGCTAAATACATCTCTCTAGTTAATTAATTCTTGATGATCTTTACTCTTAGGCTACTATATTCACTTGATATTTTCAATGTCATCACTCTCATCATCATTGCAGTATTTATTCATTTCAGGTGGTCTAAAAGTAAGCTACTTCAGTTTTTTCCTATACAATATAAAAAAGAACTTTCCAGGATTTTTTCTTCTAAATTCATTTTTACTGGTACATCATTGCTACTCCAAGACAATTCTTTAAGTTGAATAAAATTATAAATATGCCCAGGCTATGTCTTTAACAATTCTCTGACAAATCTATATGATACATTTAAGTGACTCAGGAATTTAATCTTTTTCTGTAACATTGTGCACAATTCACTGATCTGGTAAAAGGAAGCCACAATTAGATTTGTGGATACATTCTTTCAAAATACTATACATATCAATATGTGACTTTTTACCATTTATGTATAGTGTGGTAATTGTTTAATATAATAATAACTCTGCCACAGAAAATAAAACATTGTAGTGATGATCAATATTCCTATTTCTGCAGTCATACAAGAATCTGTAGTACAGCCACAATTAATAACATAGGCTTGATTGAAAACTTCAGCTATGTGTGTAATACAATAGTGGTCAATTTCTTTACCACACCCGCATTGATGCAGATCATGGTCATAATGAAAATTTGTTGATACAAGTAATGGAAATCTTCTTGTCCGTCTATGACCTTGTCAGACCCTTTGCATGTGACCTTGTCAGACCCTTTGCATGTGCACCTGGGCTCAACTGATCTACTTATTTTGTTTGGTTCATGAGTTTACGACTGGTAGTAAGACTGATGAAAGCATTGCTTTATATGGGAAAAGCACAGATGTGAAGGAATACAACCTTCTGATTGGGAATGTGGATGGGAAAGAAAACATGACCAAGATTGAAAGAAAGAAATGTGAACGAGCATGTGAATAGAATTTGTTTTCAATAAATAATAAATAATTTTCAAAAATTAACATATTTAATAATAAGACTAAGCTTCCCTAACTAAAAACAATAAAACAAACATGCAATGTTTTCAACCAGAATGTATTTACAAGGTTGACAAGTCTGGTTGAAACTGGTGTGTCAGATTAATATAGCAGCTGCTGACGGACACAGGATGATGCATGATATATGAAGGGCAATACCAAAAGCACAAACATAAGGCATTAATAGCAAAAAGCTCACTTCGTTTCACAGCCAAGTGAGGTAAACAAGAGCTCCTTTTAATACAATGATATTCCTCTGGCCGAAATGGATTTCCAGGAACCAAAGACTGTTTGTTTTTGTTAATTAATGGGTGTGGAAACTATCTCTGATATTCTGGAGGAAAAAGACAATTTTCAAAATGGCCACCATGGCAATCATAATGGATTCAAGACTGGGGCCATTTTTATGTTAAGTCTTCTGGTGAAAACCCTATATAGATATGACTATTCATTTAGGAGGAATAGAGATACAATGTTTTTCAAGATGGTCATTGTAGCAATCATACTGTCAGTGCAGTTTGGCATCATTTAAGACCAAAGTTATATCATAGGGCTTAAACTTAAGTAACATTACCAGGTAAAACCAAACAAGCATGCAAGTTTTCCAAAATATAAATTTACTTAAATAAAATATAAAATAAAACAATGTGAGAGAATTTAAAATAACTTAAAGTGTATGAATTCTTAGTATGTAATCCTAATAATCTTAATTATACTACCAATTTCTCACTAATCCAACAACGGTTCCAAAGTATTCTGAATGAAGGTTCTAAAGAGCTTATTTCCTACCATGATAACATCACTGAATTTAACACAGTTTTTAATCTAAATGTTTTTACATCAATGTAATCCTGTGAACATAGAATATCACTTAAGTTCTTGAAGGTTTCGCATAATCTGATACAAATAGTTATATATTCAAATCCTTGAATAAATTCACATAATCTTCAAAGTACTAAATGTTAAAATTAAAGATCATCTACTCAGCTGTATCCAACGAAAATATAAATAAATCACAAACTCCTTTCTGACTTTTACAAAGCTGGCATAACTGAAGAATATAATAAGTTGTGTATATTGTCATTATATAGTAACTACATATGCACCATATGAAAAATATCTGATTCACTATAATTTCTTAAACAAATGAACTGGATTATTTCAAATTACATATAATGCAAACAGTCATACTGTATCAGTCTTGTTCTGACCTTCTCAAATTACTGAACCTATCAGATGCTATGGCATCCATGATAGCTCTCTACATGGCAATTGTACTACTAATTCCATGTGATGTTTATGTAATCTCCATTCATTTTGGCATGGCATTCTTCACCAACTTAGTTGTTGATTTGACCTTAGCGAACGACCCTGTTATAAATGAAATTCCTATGACGTACTGTACATGTGCTTTACTAGAGTGCTACCTAACCACTGAATAATTAAAGAATTTAAAATGTAACAGTCATAGGCTCAAATGACTTACATAAAAACTATATTATAATGTAAAAGATGATACAGAGAGTTATAGCACCAATGATACATCTTATGAAGTCTTTTGGTAGAAAACCCATGACGACATGATCATTCATTCAGAAGTAGTAGTGACTACACGATTTTTAAGATGGCTGCCATGGTGACAATATTGTATGTCTGATCTGCATCATTTTCATTCTGGAACAACTTGACAACAAAGGAAGTCTTTTGGTGAAAATGCCACAATGACTTTCTGTTTAGATGAAGAAACAATAACAAGATTTTATGATGGCTGCCATAGTAGCCATTGTGGATGTCACCACTGCAACATTTTCATTTATGACCATTTAAAGCCTTTTGGTGGAAACCAAATGTCTATATAACTATCCATTCAGAAGAATGCTAACAAAACTTTCAAGCTGACCACAATGGTAGCCATGCTGAATAGACGATTGGCACCATTGTCATTTAGTTTCATATAGGCTTAATAATAAGTCATCTGGTGCAAACCACTTGTCAACATGGTTTTCCATTTATGAGATGACAGTAACAAGATTTCTATGATGGTTGCCATAAGTCACATCTGGTGTCAGGTCAGCACCATAGAAAAAATAAACAGTTGTTAGGTAAAAAACGATATGCTAATATGACCATCCATGCAGTAGTAGGAACAATAAGATTTTCAAGATGGCAGCCATATGGACTGTCAGGTCGGCACACCTTTCATTTTGGAGTGAATAAATATAGATATCATAGAAATCATCTGGTGAAACGCCCAAGTTTATAGGACTTTCTTTTCAGGAAGAGTTGCAATAGCAATAAATTAGAGGGAAAATGCATTGTATGGATGACAATTCAAAGTCCAACTAGACTGGGCAAGTGAAAATAGTTGGTAGGCAAGATAAATCTTCGTTTGAATTGTTCAATGTATTGGGATCTTAAGAAGAAAAAAAAACCCACTTATAACATTTCCCCTTCATCATTTATCCTAGGGTATGGACTAACATATCTAAGAAATTCCCAGCCCCAACATTGGTTAAAAAACCCTGGAAAAGTAACTCCCATTCAGATTCACATAAAAATACAATGCCTAATAAGAAGTGCTTAGGTGGTAATAGGATTATTACAAACACTACAAGGAACTACACAATTTGTAATTCCTGCAATTGCAATCACTATGGTAAGTAAGGTAAATTTGAACATAAGGAGCACAAATTAAACACTGTTCTGGGTTTGGAAACACTTTATACATAGCCTAATAAGGCAAAAACCAGAAATTTAGCTTTGTAATATACAATTTTGACTGATAAATATTTCATTAAATATTTTTATTTTTCTCATTCCTAATGCAATAACTTTTCCACTAAAAGACTACTTTAACAGAAAATATTGCAGAATGCTGTCTCTGCTCAACTGTAGTATTTTTTCCCCAAGTATTAAGCAAAAACACCTAAGAAATAAAACAGGTCACTGTATACACCTTTTCAAATATTTAATATACATGTGTGTATAGAAATAAATAGACAAAGTGCATTTCATGCCTGTGAAACAAAGGTTAAGAGAAATGGAGTTAAACCTCGTACCTTTACATAACCTGTAGATGTTAAAAGTATTTCACTGTAACCATCTTCTGTCAATGATGTGCCATGCTCCTTGAAAATGAATGCTTCTATCAAGTTTTAAAACTGCATAAAACAAATTAAGTAAACAAAAATCTGAGATCAATGATTTTTTTAATAAATGGAACTTAATAGGTCAATGTGACACACTTTTACCAGTGATAAATGACAATGTATATAATGATGAGTGTTATAATTTTTTAACAGATAAACATGCATAAATGTTAAAAAATATGTTGCTTTGACCAACTCTTGCTAATAATTGGTACAGTTAATGAATATAAAAATAAAAATAAAAAATTAATATTTCAACGTGCAACAGTATCCAAGATCTCAGAAACTGAGCTTAATGTAATAAAGAACATAATTAACAGAACCTGAAATGTAGGTCCTACCTTTTTGTAGATGGGTAAAACAAACTCTTGAAATGAATAATCTCATCAAATTTCATGACTGTATAATCAACATTGCAAGGAAATATTAACTAGAGGCATAGAGATATATGTAGTCATGGGAGCAAGAGACCAGGTCTTTGTGACTCACTTTGTCAGTTTGATTACTGCACAACAAGAATTGTTTCTTCTGTGTCCCGGCTGCCAAACAAGAGGTCATGAGTTTCATCCCAAATTTTTATTACTATTTTTTGTATTTTTATCTTCAAAATTTCTTTGGAACAAACTGGTCACAATTTGTTAATTTTTTTAATACTTTTTAAAATTCCCATCATAGGTCAAGCAATTAACCTTGTTTTTGAAATAAGTGTGGTCAGTCATACTGAACAATATCTGCCTGTAAATGCCTATAGTGTTTCCTCAACAATGCAGTTTAAAGAGAGTCTAACTTTTCAAGCATTTATAATAAGAGCAATACAAACATATTCATACTAAATTCCATCTCCACCTTAAGCATAATCTTCATTTCAGCTAATGACATGAAAATTCAGGGCACAATTGATTAGTTATAATTTCTAGAAAACTTTTTCAAATGCAAACAACACTATATTTAATATGATAAAATAGTTAACAATTTTAAAGAATCATACATCAAGTCTCATTTCACATAAGACTAATAAAGTGGTTACCAAGTGCAATGAATTTATTCAAATGTTTTCAAATATTCTGTATGAAGAAATGAAAATATAATGTTTCTGGTCACATTATAAAACAGCAATGTTTTTCCCTCCACACAAGAATTATGACATGGATGAATATGCTGCAATTATTTGATGCATATTTTAGGCTGAATCCATCTAGATCAATAGGATTGTCGACAAATCCAAAACTTTCCCCACGTCCCTTGGTATATGTTGTTACTGAAAACAAATATATTAATTTCTCTTCCTGATTATATTCAGACTTTGCAATTAGTTTCTAAAAAGTATGCACATACTGTGTCTCACTGTTAAATGTAGTAAAGTACATGCCCCAAAAATAAGCATAAACATAAGCACACAAAGGATGTCTAGGTTAGCACAAACTTGGGTGACACCATCTTCATCAACCCTATGATGAAACTTTTGTGCAATACCAAATCACTAAAACTAGTAATACAAACTTCATGAAATATTTAACATTTAAGGAGTAGCAATTACCTTCCGGTTACTGGCATTACAAGAGTGCTGGGGGTAAAGGCCACCCCCCCCCTTATAATTTCATAAACATCTGAGTATAATTTAGCTGAACCGGTGTAACAGCCAATTCTGCCTCCCCCTCCCCCCCCCCCCGCACCTCCCCCTGCTAAAAGTTTCCCCAGGAAAGAATCAGCTAGCTGGTTCTTTTTCCAGGAAAATAATTGGTTAGCAGAGTCTTTGTCTCTCTAGTTATTTCTTCTCCGACCCCTACCATAAGTTAGTTTCCCCCTCTAGTTATTTCTTCCTTTCATCCGACAACCAATTAGTTTCTTTATATTAATGGACTCTTTGGTAACAAGCTTAATGTCTACATGTGTAATATCATACATGTAATGGGTCACTTGAAAAATAAGGGGGGGGGGAGGGGGCCCCAGAATCAGTTAGCTGATTATTCCCACCCACTCACCCCAAACCAAATAGTTTCTTGTTATTGATGGGCTCTTTGGTCATATGCTTAAGACCTACAAGTGAAATACCATACATATAATGGGTCACTTAACAAATCGGTGGTGGGGTGGGGGACAGAATCGGCTAACCGATTTTTTCCCCACTACAACTAATTGGTTTATTTTCATTCATGGACTCTTTTGTAATCTACTTTAGGCCCATATGTGAAATATAATACATGTAATAGTTTACCTTAACAAACTCTCACATAGGGTTTATTTCAAATAAGCCTTTACATTAATACAGATTACAATTTCAGACTAATAACCTTTTAAGAATCACTTACACGGAATAAAACAACTTTTAATTAATGTTCAAGCTTTTTCTTAGTAACCTAACACTACATTAAAATGGTCATTTGCAAGGTTTTGTAAATAAATTCCAGACTGAGTGAAAGCGTCCAAGGAAAAGGATGGTGGGATCCACTAGCACTACACACATACATGTCTGTGGATAACAGAGATGCCTTCACCCATAATCTCGGCATCAGTTGCCCACACAGTATTTAACTCCATATTACTGTCCTGTAAATACTTATTTACATTCTTGTTGAGGTAATTGCTAAGCTTTTTAGTAACCATTGTGGAGCGCATATGCCTGACAATACTATTGCGTGAAAAGTAGTAGCTCTCTTCACGTTCTGAAATTGCAAAGCTTATAGCTCTAAACATGCAATTACCATCACCTCGTACAATTTGCAATTTTGTTGGGGCAGAGGATTTCTTATGTAAAGTATATTTTGGTCACTTCATAAAGGTGAACTGCATTTTCATTCAACTGTTTGTTGCATTGTTTTTCTGTAGATGGATTGAAGATATTATGAATGCTTTTTTATTTCCTTGTGTTCCTGGGGGCCTCCTTGGAAGTCTTGTTGGCAATATTTTCAACTGTTGACTTGTTTGTCTTTTAAGAACTTTATTTGCATTACCATTGCTCTGTTACTTATTGTCAGAGGAGTTGAAGTCTGATGTTTTTTTGTTGTTGTGTCTTTTCAGTTTTTATTTCGGTGTTTTCTTGGAATTTGTATCATCATTGGTGGTGGTGGCTTTTGTCAAAGCTGGTCTATTCGTATAAAATTTCAAATGGCTATAGTGATAAATGTTACACAGCAGCTTGCCACTATGTTCATTTTATAGTCTTACCCTGCCCTTTGTAAGAACATCTTTCACTGTGTAAGGGCCCACCCATCGTGGTACCAGTTTACAGCCAAATCTTCTTATTTTTTGGCATTTTTCATAAGAACCAGAGCTCCCTTTTGAGAGATTTTAAAGGATCTTTTTTTAGTGAAATTTCACATCTGGTGGATCTGTGAATTTTGATGATTTCTGTTGCACTCGGACTGATAAACTCCTTATGTTTCTTTATGTTTGCCAACACATCATGAGAGAACTCACTGCAATCTCTGCTTTGGCTAAGTGCAGAAATGATACAAGTCTTCCTACCATACATACTCTCAAAAGGCGTGACCTTGGTAGATACTTGCATATTTGTCCTGTATGCAAACAGTGTACTGGACAACCAGACACCCCAATTTGTTGCTTGTCATTGGTTCCCATGGATAGCATTTCTTTCAGGGTCCTATTGTCATGTTCTCTCTGCCCATTTTTTTGTGGATGCTATACAGAGGAAACTCTGTGGTCTATATTAAACTGATGTTATGTTATCTATGAGCTTGTTTGTGAACTCTTTTCCCAGATCCATAGGACGAAGGTGACATATGATAGAAAGTAGAAATTTTGTTACTTCATCAGCACTTTTGTTGGGGAGACCTGCAGCCTCAGACCACTTGAAGGAAAACTCATCTGTGGCTGTAACAATATATTTGTTCCCATTGTCTGTCACTGGAAGAGGACTGATAATATTGATTCCAACAAAACTCCACATTTTTGATGGAACTGGTAAAGAATTCAGAGGAGGTGCTGCTTGTATTGGCCTTAGATTCACTCTATTGCATTTATCGCAGTCACTGACATATTTTATTACATCTTGTTTCATCCCCATCCAGTAATACCCTTCCTGAGATTTCTCAGATATTTTATCATGGCCTAGATGTCCACCAGTGTATTTACCGTTACAATAAAATTATAACAATTCAATTTTACTTCAAAAGTACAAGAAAAGAATGTTTACTATTTGTAATTATGTGCTTCGTGTACTGAGAAAAAGAGGGGAGTATATGTGACAGCAGTATTAAGGCAGATGATAAAAACGGAGGGAGTAAAAAAGAGAGACAGAGAGGGGAGGGAGGGAGAGAGCAAGTGAGAGAGAGAGAGAGAGAGAGAGAGAGAGAGAGAGAGAGAGAGAGAGAGAGAGAGAGAGAAAACCAGAGAGAGTAAGAGCAAGAGCTAGAGAGAAAGAAGAGAGAGAGATGAACAGACAAAGGAATATAGATAGAGAAAGAGTGAGAAAAAAGACAGATTAAGAGGGAGTATATATGAGAGTTTTAGAGACAGATGGTGAAAAGAGAGAGAGAGAGAGGAAAAGTTAGAGAGTAAGAGAGAGAGAAAAAGTGAGAAAAAGACAGAAAGGAAGAGATAGGAGAGAGAGAGAGAGAGAGAGAGAGAGAGAGAGAGAGAGAGAGAGAGAGAGAGAGGAACAGACATAGAAGAAAAGAGAGAGGGAGGGGAGATAGAAGAAGACAGAGAGGAAGAGATAGAAGAGGAAGAGAAAGAAATAATAAGACAGGCACAGAGGAAGAGAGAGAGAGACAGAGACAGAGACAGACAGAGAGAGGACTAGAGGGAGTAAGAAAGGGGAAGGGAGTAAGAGGACAAGAGAGAAGACCAAAGAGGAAGACATAAGGAAGATAGAGAGGAAAAAAGAAGATAGAGTGGAATTAGCAATTTTCAATAAAATACTACATTATTTTATACATGCTAATAAAAACTGAAAAATTGGGACAATCATATTTCTTCCAAGTGACACCTTAAAATAGTTATCTTTCCTCATTTTATATTCTCATTATATATATAATTCAAACAAAATAAAAAAAACATATAAACCCCCTCAATGAAGAAAGAGCATTAATATATTTTTGTTGATATGGTAGGTTGTAACATAAATATATATTTTAATATGGTTGGTTTTAAAAACAAATATATTCATTTTCGGGGGAAATTTGTTCTTATAAAATTCTTAAAATAAGTTAGCATCTGTTTTTATAAATTTAGTTTTGCTATTTAATTATTCTAATTTATAAAAGGTATAGTTAGTGGTGGGAGGGGGGGAGAATCACATAGCCAATTCATTCCCCAAGGGGAAACTTTCAGCTGGAGGGGTGAAAGAATTTGCTAGCCAGTTGTTTCGACTAGCCATTTTTTCCCCTGGAGAAACATTGGGGGGGGGGGGGGGATTTGACTATTGCACCTGGACTTGAACTTTTTGTGCAAATACATAATTTCAACAAATGGATCAAGGTTTCTTTCAGGCAAATTATATAACACCTTTCTTGAACAGATCAGGCAGGCTACTTGCAAGAGGGCACAATCTTGATTTAGATGGACCTGGTCATTGTGCTATTAGTTTTCTTGTGTTTTCTTTAAGCTCTACATGAATAAATAAATCTTGTGTGAAAAGCGAAATCTGAGAAACTTGCAATGCACTGTTCCATCATGGTACCTGAAGTTCTCCGATTAATGGCTACAAACACAGTTAACACTGTAAATAATTCTATATCTGCATGCCACAATGTTGTCTAGTGAGTGCAAGCTGTTATAAACAGTTAGATAGAAACAGAACTTGTATGCATCGCCATGTACTGTTAATCAGCACTGACATGCTTAACCTTTGGACATAGTACATTGCCAGTTACAAAATCATGCAAAAACAACTGAGATAGAATTAATTTCATGGCCATAAACTGTTATGATCACAACTTTGCAAGGGGTCTGACCCCCCCCCCCCTCCTCGGCAACATTATGTTCAACCTGTTTAAGAGAAACTCAGCATCCGTTATTTTATTTCCAATTTAATCAAAGAACCATTATGGCAATTTGCAACCATTGCAGTCAAGCAGCATTTTCCTTTATAAATTCATAATTATCAAAAAGTATACAAGTACTAGGTTCTATGCAAAGAAAAATGGCAGTACTGTATACTAGTATTGTACATCTCGTTTACTCCCACCCCATACACCAACACAGCACTGACTGGTGTTACAATTCTATGGTCTTAAGTATTGGAAAATAGTTAAAAACCAACAAGTTTTTTGTAAATTCAACAAATAAATTATTTCCCTAGAATACAAAGTGAAAGTTTAACAGGAACTTACACTAGTGTGAATTACATCCCAAATAGTCCCAAAAAGTTCCAACGCAAGTCCAAAGAGTATGAAGTATTCCAAATGAATTCCAGTAGTGTTCCAAAAGAAATTCAATACTGCATGCGCTGATGTGCCAGAAGTTTGGAATAGTGCTGATGTACTGACAGTCTTGATGTAACACAACAATATAATCCAAAATGTCCTTGAATAAATTCACAATAATTCCAAGATATTAATTTAGTCCTGAAGTCAAAGAACACTTTGTAATTACAATCAATAATTGAAATAAATAAATTAAATCCTCAGAAAATATAACTGAACACAATCGAGTCCACTAGACTGATGTTAAGATATGGGATGAATAATTCTTTAGTAAAGAATATATATATATATATATATATATATATATATATATATATATATATATATATATATATATATATATATATATATATATATATATAAGGAGAGACACAATAACAGAACCTGGATGAGGGTCAAAAGTTCATTTGTCCATCAAATTCATAGACAAGGTTACTTCCAGAACATTCTTAATTTTTTTTTTATAAAAAAGAGACCCTGAACTCAACATCTGTAAACATGTTTATCTCTAAGTGATAATTATCTTAATATATAAACTAAAATCACAAACAAGAATTAGTAATGTAATATGCTGTTTACAACAGCAATAAAAAAAAAACAACAAACATTTTTGGCCAAATTTGAAAACTGTCGATATTATTGATTCACTTTACTTTTTCATTAGAAATGCAAAACCGTTATTAACTCCTTAAAAGACAACATCTTGCTTCTGACAAACATTAAAGCATGGTGGGTAGGAATAATCCACTTGATGATGTTCTGAGATAGATGCTCTAAGTTTCATTTGCAATCCGCCACATGAGTACTATAAACGGTACACCAACACCCTTCCCACAGTTATGAGTGTCGTTCAAGCGCATTCTCCAAGAATCAGTAGCAGCCCTTGTACCTCCATTATGGTGGGTGGCACCCCAAAATCCCCATTACTTTAAAGTTTTTACCTACTATATTATCAAATATTTTGTCTTTCCAATCTCAAATGCAACCAATAATTTTAGGTAACAGAAATAAATGAAGTTTTCCTTCTTTACACAGTCAAACCAGTTTTCTTCAAGGAGTGACTGTGCCCATTTGACTGCAATATCAAAACAGTTTTTTGTTTATAGCATCAAATGGGAGCTAACAACAGTATTGGGATGCAGATCTCAAGCTCAAATGTGTAAAGATGTAATTTATATTCTTTAAGTCGAAGTGACCTTGGACTTTGAACTCTAAAGCCACAAAATCAATAGATGTATTCCTTGTCTAAAATGTGAGTCATCCACAAAATTTGGTCATATTAAGTTGTATACAGCTTAAAGTATTTTGTTAAAATTGTATTTTGGGATTTTTACCCCCCAAATCAACAGGTCTCTTTAGTCCCAAATGCATGACATCCACAATCTCTGGTTTATAGTAGGTAACGAAGAATAGAAGATATTGTCAGTAAACCATATTTCCTTCAATAGTCAGTAACCCTGACCACTGATCATAAAATCAATGTAACAGTATGAATTTTGGAAGATGATTATTAGGCCATAACAGAGAGCTATCTTGTTGCGGTCAAGATGACATGTAACAATTACCTGTAATAAAACACTGCCTACGAAGGATGGGATGCTCTGGTGCATGGGATGGAGCAGGATTGACTTTTAGTTAAGACCCGCTGGGATAATGGTTAGAGATATAGAAGAGGCCACATTAATTTGGGGTTAGGTGGCAGAAAATGACAATTTAGAGACACTCCAGAGACAATTTTGTGGAGTGTGTGTGTGTGATTTTGATTTTTAATGTAGTGTTAACAACTGTACGGTCATATCGCTACAGTTCTGCAGTACAGAAGTTTATAGTGATGTCCAGCATTGGGGTATCATGCCGCTGATATGTAGCATGATGTCCCACCCAGTCACATTATCCTGACACCAGGTCGACCAGTCCTAACACTAACCAATTACTGCTGAGCGCCTAGCAAGGCAGCTGTTAGTACCATTTTTATAAGTCTTTGTAATGACTCTGCCGGGGTTCGTGCCCTCGAACTCCCACATCTTAGGTGGACGCTCTAACCACTAGGCCACTGGAGCAATCTGGTG
This sequence comes from Megalonaias nervosa, assembly GCA_016617855.1. NCBI lineage: Eukaryota > Metazoa > Mollusca > Bivalvia > Unionida > Unionidae > Megalonaias > Megalonaias nervosa. Next base: position 114,733 of record JAECUM010006467.1, on the reverse strand, counting down.
GCATTTGGAAATAAGTGTATAAAATCAGTTTTTCATGAATAGTTATTAATATTAATAAAGGTGGACTAGAAAGAATTATTCTAGCTTTGCTGGGGTGGTTAAATTTTTGGCAGTTTGATATAGTTAATCCTGATTGGCTAAGCTAGACGAGAGGGTGTGCCTCCCAGACAAAATTCAATCTTTTATGTGTTCTTCCCCAAACGTTTTGACAGTCCAAGTTTTTCAGTGTAAGGGGAAGCAATAGCAAGTATCTTTCTCACCAAAACATCGTCCAAGGGGTGGGTGTCTGGAGCGAGGGACACAGAGATATTCAGTCATAGAAAAAAGAGCGTGTCTTGGAAAGCACAAGGGGAAAAGAGCTCTATATGTAAACTACAAAGTATGGAAAGAGAACAGACAGCTAGGGTACATTTGAAGACCCAAAAGAGACTGGAAACACTGATAAGAGAGGAAAAGGAATACAGCGACTCTGACCTCCCACCAGCATTGAATTTGGAAGGACCAGAAGCAAACAGTTTATTCCGGCATGCTGAGTAATGAGTTTTATAGTTCACTTGACTCTTTGATGAAATTTGTTTATTCAGTATAAAAGAAAGGCTAATTGCATTTCTTATAAATTTTGTAATTCTATTTCTAAGAGAAAGTGTATCCTTCAAGTGTCATGTTCAATTTCATATTGATTATGTAATTTATGATATTGTTATATTTTACATACGAGGGATTGTGTTGTTCTATTCTATATCTCTGTTCAGATCTCTGTTTTTCCATCCATTAATTTCATATTTTGCATTATTATTTACTCGACCCAGACAATAACACCGCAGTCAATCATCTCCTAGATAATAATAACCAAGAAAAGTGCCATCAACCAAGTGAGGCATCCTCTCTCAATCAGTTAGTATCTTTCTCATCTCATATGTGAGCCATTTACATGATTTGGTCAAGGCAGTGAGTAGACATGTAAATAACCATATTCAGTCTTTCAGTCCTAGCCACCCTGACTTTTGATACCTAAAATTAATCAGATTCTTCCCAAAGGCGAGCTGATCAAATAGTTTGTTAACCACAGATTGTAGGAAGCCTAACTTATTCTGAAGAAAATAAAGAACAAGCAGACTGACAACTGGAAAGCAGTTGCACAGATAATAATATTACATGGTTGTTGTATAAAAACTTTAAGAAGAAACATTAAGGTTGTCATACATTACTAAAAGGTACAGTTGACATGTATCTAGTCCAAGGTCTCAAACAGGTGGCCCATGGAGTTATTTACTGCAGCCCGCAACGACATATGGAATTTGTAAAATAATTAATAATGCAAACTTTTTTCACAGCCAGCCAGTTTAGATACAAATTTGATTGTTCCATCGTTTACTTATTGTTTCCAACATTTCAACTGGCTACCACATTTTATATGAACCACTTTTGACATGTCAAAACTTATAAGTCTTTGAATTTCAATAAATGTTTAAACTCGTTAGTATTTGAATTTAAATAAATGTTGAATTATCCAAATCATATTTATTCCATAATGTAGTTTTAAGTTCAGCTGTGGCAATTATAAGTTGTAGAAACAGCTCACTGGTTGATGTTTCCAAGCTCAGATCTGTGATTCTAACAAATGAAATGATGATGCCTATTAATGCCGCAATATACTGATTAAAAACTATCACCACTTAATTATCATGTAAAAAATTAAAATTGCAACTAGTTTATCATCGGAAAAATATTTCAACATAAAACAAGGGACAATCACTCACTTTTTTGCGTTCTCAAAACAGGTGAATTGGAAGATACAATTGCACCTCTTCCTACTTGGATATACAAAAAATAAATTATATTGCAGCACCAATTTCAGTTATGGTTTTTATATCAAAGTATTTTTTTAGTTTGCTGGGAGTATGCTATGCAAAAATAAGAGCAACTCCTGAGTAACGTGTAATTTTTATGCACAAAATTCCTTGTCACATTCCAGAAAATAACAACAGCAACAATCTCTCAACTTTAACAAAAAATACTACTGCTACTACAATAAAAAATAACAAGAGTCCCTTGAATGGACTAATGCTTTACTGTGTTGAGAAGAATTTCCAGGAATTTAATACAATACCATTTTGTTGGTTAAGACTATGTAGACTGTAATGATTATACATTGTTACCAGTCATTTTGTTAAGAACATATTAAATAGTAATTTTGTCGATTATTCTGGGCCTGTATTTTAAGATATCATGTCATGTCATCTATTAACTTGTTTACCTGGAAATTCATGAATTCATGACATTGGTATTCCCCTCAGAAAAACATGGTCTACCTGCCCTTTTCCAGGCAGCTTGCTAAAGTTTATGTAAACAGACCCGACTTTTCCTTTTTTACGAATTTGATAGAAATTCCACTTAGATGACAGACTATTTTCAGACAATGGTTATTGTGACATAGATCAAGTGGGAAGGTATATACATGTAATGTTGTTTAAATCAGAACTACTCATTCCTATCTAAACATCTGTAGTGGGATCACTCTGTCGTAGTGTTCAATTATTATTTGAGGAGCTTTATTTATTTCAATTACCAGTATTCACTGGAACTGCAAAGTTCTCATTGACTTTAGAATAAAATCACTAGTAGTTTAGGAGATGTGACAACAAACTAGCATTAACAGACAGATGGATGGATAACAAATGATGGATGATAGACAATTATTTAACCTCTTATGTTATATGACCAGTAGAGCTAATAGTAAGTTTAAATAGTGCCTAAAGTAGTGTAAACCCTACCACCTCATACCATCCACTTATAGCTAAGCAGATCAAAAACAAAATTTAGCAGTATAGAATATTTACCATGTGATCCATTGATTTTCACCGAAGTATATGAAATATCTCATTCACTACTGAAAACTGTCTTTCCTTTCTTTTGATCTTTCTTTAGGTAATTTCTACTATCTGATTTGGAATCACCAATTTCTGATCATCAATGACAGATCTAGATGGGGCAAGCTGGGTACTTTTATGCTTGTTCTGAAGGTGCAGTGTTTTTTCAGAATGATCATTAATCATTTGTTTAATTTGAAGATATGTGTCACATATTATGAGTTGATAATGGAAATCACCGATATATATATATATATATATATATATATAGATATATATATATATATATATATATATATATATATATATATATATATATATATATATATAAAATACATGACAACAGTGGACTCCATCATGGCAAGACAATCATGTGACTATGTCAGTGCAAATCCAAAAACAAATGTCATGCACCAGAAGTCTGGCCAAGCTAAGTGAGCCAGTAATTATCCTGGATTATATTAATAATCACACATATAAGAAAAGAAAAGAACAGGTGTCATTTGAATGATGGGGGTTTTAGTATTTGGATATAGGGTGTTTAATTAACTGATTACTTCGAATTGATACAGGAAACATTAAGTGTAACAGTGGGTTATAAACTTTAACAAGGCTAAAATGATTGCGCAGTGGGAATACTACTATAATTTTGGCCAGATGAAAAACACTTTCAACTATTAAACATATCAAGCAAAGATTTTAACTATACTTTTCCAATGATAAACCCTGCTGTGATGGACATTTTGGTCATCAGATTAGCACAGTTTTCATTTAAAACCAACTGGGCATCACACAAAGACATATGGTGAAAACCCCATATCAATATTACTTTCTGTTTAAATAGAGATGCGATAGCAAAATCTTTAAGATGGCTTCCATGGTCACCATATTGGATGTTAAATCGGAACCATTTTTATTTAGGACCGGCTGGACATCTTAAGAAGTCTTTTGGTGAATACACCATGTTGACACAACCATCCATGAATGAGGAGTAGAAATAACAATATTTTTAAAATGGCCACTGTAGTGGCCATACTGAACTTATTATCAGTACCATTGTCATTTAAGCCCAAGATGTTTTTATAATGAAAGTTCCATGTTGATGATCATCCATTCAGAAATAGTGATGACAAGACTTTCAAGATGTCTGATGTAGTGGCCATATTGGATATTAGATCAGTACCATTTTAGTTAAGACACACTAGACATTATACAAAGTCTCTTTGTGAAAACCCCATGTTGATATGGTCATCCAGACAGAAGAAGTAGTAGTAACAAGATTTTCATGATGGCAGTCCTTTGGGCCATACAGGAAGTCAGACTGGCACCATTTTATCAAGGACCAACTAACCAGCAGCAGAAGTCGTTTAGTGAAAACCCCATGTTGATATGACCATTCATTCAGGAGAAGTAACAATAACAAAAATTTCAAGATGGTCAGCGGCAGCCCTATTGGTGGTACCGTTTTCATTAAGGACTAGCCAGACATCATGTGAATTTTTTTTAAATAACAAAAACAGACTGTTGATATGACCATCCATTCAGGAATAGTGATAACACTATTTTTAAGATGGCCACTGTGGTGGCCATATTGGATGTCTGAGCAGCACCATTTTTTAGACCCTTGGATGAACGTGTTTGTAAAGTTTCTTTCAATCCTATAAGTAGTTTATAGAAGCAGCAACAACAAACTTGTGTTAACACACAAACGATGGACTACAGAAGAAGTCAACAGACCATCCAAAAGCTCTTCTGGTATATGACCAGTAGAGCTAAAAAAAACCCATGATAAATATATCCATTAGTTTTAAAAAAATTAATTATTTTAGAAACAATTTTATCTTGAGTTAAAAGAAAACAAAATATCCTTTTGAAAGCCACACACCTCCCCCCCCCTCCATTTCTGGCTAGTTCCTTGCTGGTCATTAAATGCAAAGATGGTTACAAATACTCCATAGCCAAACCATTTCATCTTCTATGTAACAAACTGAAATTGTGCATGTACATTTTTATAATTAATGCTATCATTACTTTGTTAAACTAGTGGAATTAAAAACAGTAATAATCAAAGGTTAAATGCCTCAAGATATGCATGTACACAACACAGAAAAAAAGCATTGGGCCAGTCAGTATGTGCATACGGGGTCCATTTTTTAAAATAAAATTTCATGTTGCAATTGCAGGTAATTTCTCCTGGACATCCATCATACATGTATCATCATCATTTTTTTTTTGGGGGGGGGAATTCAACTGAAATGCCTACTATTATGCAAGCTTAGTTGTGAAATGGGTATCTCAGGTAGATATGATTGTATTTACTATATAATAAATAGCCTCCAGTAGTGTATGATGGTTTGCTTTTGGTTTTATCTAAGTAGAATTGCTACATGTTCATACTATTTTTCGAGCTTTGTTCAGTCTGTACTGTATTACACATAAGCTGAAAGCATTATATATATGCCTTGTATTTTGCTCTTAATTGCTAAGCCACATGTATGCCTGGACTATAAAATCTATTGCTACTTGCACTGCTGTTAATAGATGGCTTCATTTTTTTTTTTTGGCTATAAATAAGTATCCTTTGTAGTACTTCCATAACTACTCCGAACTGGAGGTGAAAGAGGTTTTGGCTTGAAAGGTTTTAAATCCCAATTATTTCCTATTTATTTTGATCTGTTCATGCTAATTTTAAGATCTGTGCAAATACTGACACTGTGTCCAATATGATTATTTCAGCAGTGCTCACTCATTCAACTTTGAATGTAGTATATTTTGGAAGATCAATATTCATACATAAGCTGAATTAATTCTCACCAGACATCAACAACAGATAATACAAATAAACGGAAAAAAGTACACTAATAGCAGGTTAATACCCCACTTAATTATATAAATTCTTGCTAGATTTATACAAACTGAGTTGCTAAGCTGCAATTTATCTATTAACACTGTACTTACACACACCCCCATCTGTGTTTCCTATTGCATTGGTTTTATAATTAAAGTACCATTAGGTAAGTGGGCATTTTATTTTTTGAAACATTATTATATATATATATATATATATATATATATATATATATATATATATATATATATATATACCCGTAATTAGTGCTCACTTGGCTTCAATATACCTTTGATTCTACTTTGTAGCAGGACATAATGAAATTATTTAAGGCTCTCTATGGCAAATGCCAGTTTACAGTTGAAATCTACCACTTTTGATTTTTATAATTAAAAACGAAATGATGAAAAAGAAATTGGTTAATCGAGAGACGACTTTCTTTAATAAAATGATATTGTTTAATAGCTTTTGTCAACATCAATATATATTGCTTGATTTCATTAAAGAATCATACTCTGTGCTAAAACAAAAAAGGACAAACTGACGCTCAGTGAAGCTTTAACTTCAGATTGGGCCCCTCCTGCATTCTAAATGAACAGCACATCAGGTTTGTCAAAAAGTTTAATTAGCCTGTGAAAGCTCTGATTGTGCTGATGACATGTGACATTTATTTTCATGTTGTTGAAATACTAGTAAATTATTAAGTAGTGATCCCCATGTACAGCCCCCACCATTATGAGTGTCTCCTTATCATACTTCTATTGCAAACTATAAAGTATCGGTAAAGTGAAGCATGTGACCAATGAATGGGGAACAGATTGCCTAGGTTACCCATAATTAGCGCTTACTTGGCTTTAAAATACCTTTGCTTCTACTTGATAGCGAGACAGAATGCAATTTTTAAAGCTCTCTACTGCACATACCATTTTATAGCTGAAATCTACCACTTTTGATTTTTTTAATTCAAATATCTGATGAAAAAGAAATGGTAGTTGTACACATTACACCCATGCATTGCAGAAACCAGCCAGAACCAGTCTATTCGATACTGGAACTGTTCCAGCAGTCGCTGCAACCAGTGCCATGATGCATGACAGAGTAATGGGATTAAAGCTAACAACAAGAACAACAATCTGTTAATAGATTACCTTACTGTTGTAATCTGGTGATTTTAGGTCAAATGTGGGATTTTTTAGGTACTTGCGTGACGAGTAATATATGGATCAAACGTGGTCAATAAGGGCTTTATAGTCCTTGATTAAAAATTGGCTTTCCTTTGGCGAAGATAGAAGAGAAGTGAGATAGAAAAGAAAACCTGACCAAAACACTACTTACTCACTAACATTTGAGTAAGTATTTTGATTTGTTTTGGTCTTGTTTAAATTGCTATTTTGTTGTTCAATATATTTCAAGTTTGATGCATCATAACTGAGCTGTTCCATGCTCACACTTACACTAGTGTAATGCAACAATGGTTAAACATATTAAGTGGCACCTATGAAGAACATCAAAAATGTTAAGAGTAGCTGTGTTACAAAGCAAGACACAGATGCTAATGAACATCAACACTGCTGATACTGATCACGCATTGGCTAGTGATGAGTTATCTGACCATGAAAACTTAGAGGCAGCACCACCACTAGCGGTCCAGCAGCTGATATACACATATATAAATGTACATTCCAAAGTATGTTTTGGTATTGATCATGGAATTAAAATTTAGTTTAATAACAATTCTTCAGTTGAAAGAAGAACCATAGAAAATAAATGTGAGGATTTCGGGACGAAAGAATGAGCTGCTAGAAAGGTTTGCATCCAGCACATTCTTTTCAAAACCATGACTGCAAGCAAATAATATACACACATACTGGATAAATAGCACGCATGCATGTTTTGAAACAATACCAGTTATAAAATTGCACCACATAAAGCAAATGAAAGTTATTTCTGATGGCAATTTCGACTCCATACTAGGCAAGTGATTTGTTAAAATTTTAAATTGTTTTGACTAGCCGATCATTCATCCGATATGTACTTTTGCTACTTATTTTCCTGTCATTTAATACTACCCAGGCACACAGCAACATACACTTGACATAATTAAATAAATTTTAACTTCACAATGCAATCTAAAAAGTGTTTTCTTTGTTATGATCGAAGGTAACTGCAGATGTAATCCGATTGATGGACCGGTACCGGTCGTGGCATCAAGGTAGCAACAATAACTTGCTACTATCTCTGATTGGACAATGGTGGACATCAGGACCTGGAGGAAAACATTGCTTTACTTGAAATATTTTGAGATCTGAAAAAATGCAAATGTCAATTTCATATGATTTCATTGATTTCTTTTCATATTTGAAGTACAGCAGTTACAACGTTTTGTGTCAAATAACAGTTTAAAAAAATAGAGCAATTTTAAGCACATGGGAACTGGAGTCGGACTTCGTTATTTTATTTTTCATAAAGTCACCAGCCCTGGGCCAGTGTCTGAAAAATGTTTCTATGGGCACTGATACCCGAACTACAACTGCCTTTGGCATCCCTAGACATCCATCACATATCAACCAACTAAAATGTATGTGAATGGAACTTACAAACACATCCACTTGTTTGTGTCAGAATTTGATTCCATCAGGAAATGTGTGTGTGTGCATGTGTGTTTGTGTGTGTGATTTACATTTTTAATAAAGCTTTAACATTTTTGTCACATGGTAACGATGTCTGCAATGTGGCAGTTTATTATGATGTCTAGCAATTGGGCATCATGCCACAGACATGAAGCATCGTGTCATACCCAGTCACATTATCCTGACAGCAGGCCGACCAGTCCTAACACTAATCTCTTAATGCTGAGCGTCAAGCGAGGCAGCTGCTATTACCATTTATATAAGTCTTTAGTATGACTCAGCTGGGGTTCGAACCCCCTACCCCCATCATCTGAGGCAGATACTCTAACCAATTAGGCCATCAAAGTGGTCTCCATCAGACAACAGACCTCAGAGTAGTCATAGTCTGACTAAAGCAAGTATACTTTAATCAAAGGAGAAGTGTCAATATGGGTTGACAAGTGTGAGAGATATTCTTGAAAATTTGGCACCTAGTTACCCTGTCAGTCAACCAGGGAACATGCTACACAAACTTTTTATTTTGTATGAAAGACCCATACAACACCAATATCAGGATGGACTTCTTACATCATAGAATTTGGATTAAGTTTACAAAATTCCCACGACTTTCAACTAAAATTTCTACTGCCATTTTTCTGACATGTGATAAACCTTATCATTCCTGGTACCACAGACACTCATATTCGCTGCTTACAATTTACCTACAAATTATATGCAATAACCCATATTTTATTTGGGTGTAAAATCTGCACAAAAAATGAAGGATAGGACATAATCCCCTCTGCCAGAATAAGTTCTTTTTAACTTTATACACCGTCAGAAATATACTGGCCTATTTTGAGATGGGACAGGGGAAAAAACGAAGATATCGGAAATATTAATATTTAATTTAATTATGGAATTTCATGTTTATACAATAATATTATGGCTTAGATTTTACGTACTTCACAAAATAATGGTCAAATACAGTAAACTCAATTCTTAGTCCATCTCTATGCTAGGAATACGCTCTTTCCAATGGATATGATATACTTTAAAAAATGAAAGTGTTATAAAACAGCTGAAGGATTTAATGCAATAGATTAAAAGTGTGTGTAGTGATACTTATGAAAGTGAGGTGAAAAACACAAGTGCCTGCAATTAGTCCTTATATCATTAGGCATCTTATTCCCCTTATCTGTTATTGTTAAGATCTAAGATGTAAACCGCACACAAAATTTTATTTATCTACACAAAGGAGGCCTACACTAAGCTTCAAATGTTCCTTGGTCATGATGGTGACAAACACACAAAGATGTATTGGTTAAAAAAAGTTTAAAATGGGATAAACTTAGACTGGGGAGGGGATTATGTACTATCTTTCATTTTTAGGGAGTGGGAAGTGGGTGTTGTCCTGGGGTATTTTATCTGTACCCAATATTATTTATATGTAAATTGCCCTAAGCAACAATAGGAGACCCAGCCTCACCACTATACTGCTGTGGCATTTTGCAGTACCTCCACCACCTAAACTGCATGTAGATCAAATCAAACAACCAATCTTTAACCTACAGTATGCACTCTTTCTAAGAATGATGCAAGTCACTGTGTGTTATTTTAGCCCAGTTTGCAACAGGAGTAATTGATGGAATATTCCAGCACAAGCAACAGTCACATAGTCAAATTACATGATCAACCAACCTCTTCCATACTATGGAATGTTCCTCCTACTGGCTATACAGCTAAATCCCTGTTACATCTACAAATCCCTGCATTACATTTTCAGTAATTACAATGCGCTTTCTGTAACTTAACTGCAAACCCATGATTATTTTTAAGAATATCGAGACGGCTTGTCTGGAAGCTGACTAGGCCTATATAGAAGTATGCGCATCACGCTCGAAATTATCACTTCGGAGGTTAAACATAGAAATGGGCAAAATATCTAGCTAACATGTGGGGCTATGAGATGTCATTATTTATGCTAACGATTCGATACGATGATGATCAAAAATGATCTTAAAATCTGCTTTAGTCATGTAAATATACACGCTATCAACAAAGATATACGTAGTACATGATGTCGCTGGAAGGTCTCACAGCGAATATACATATATATGAATTAAAATGTAAACATCTATGCATCCTTATAAATAAACTTGACTTAAAAATATGTTTTAACCTTATTACTATCTCATTCATATATATCAAGTGGCTAATACACTTTTATTTTCACAGAAACAGTAGAAAATCGCTTTGGACTTTTGGGCGACACTAGATATATGCTGGTATGTCGACCAAAGGTTGCATTTCTGCTAGAATATATATATATATATATATATATATATATATATATATATATATATATAGAGAGAGAGAGAGAGAGAGAGAGAGAGAGAGAGAGAGAGAGAAATCCCGAATGACGTCAGCAGCAGCAATATTTGTGGTATACCGGCAGGTTTGCAACTGAGTTTATATGCTGTTTAAAAGTTGAAATAAATTCAATAAACCTCAATATACTGTTACAAAACAGACATACACAAATAGTACGCAAGTCTATATTTGCAATTCATAAGTTCATTTTGCCTCAGTGTGCCATGTTCAAAATGGTCGCATATAGGAGAAACTCCCAGGTTGCCCATTGACCAGGTAAACTGTGATGAATATCGTCTGCTAGTGACTTTATCGGGAGGTATCTATTGGTTCACTATGTGATTCATAAAATAATCCGATAGTCCATTATTTTTGTTTTGTAATACCTCTTGTTGTAAATTGTCCCTAGTGATTCTAACATGTTAAAGGAGTCCAGAATTTTTCGTAGATTTTGTTTTCAGTGTTTGCTTTGTATATGTAAGATGGTTTTTATCCTGAGTAAGTAGTTGTTGAACCTGAAACGTTAGGAAACTGTTTGAATTTGCACCGTTATCAACTTCTCTCTCTCTCTCTCTCTCTCTCTCTCTCTCTCTCTCTATATATATATATATATATATATATGAATGCTGCTATCAGGGGACTTAAATGCATCAAACCAATCATTTGGGGACATCTGCTTTATAGATGGCTTAAACATAATTTTTGAATATTTATTTGGTGGCCGCCTTTTCAGTTATCAAGTTGAAGAACAAAATTAAACCTCACTGATAATTGTCTTCATAATATTTCATATATATATATATATATATATATATATATATATATATATATATATATATATATATATATATGAATGTCCCCTGATAGTTGTCCCCCGATAGTCAAATAATTTTTGTCTATGCTCATTACCGATCTTTGGGGTACAATGTATATATTACACATATATGTACTAACAATGTCATTGGGAGCCTTACTATATACATATCCACCTATTCGGGTGCATTCACAAATATATAGATGGTATTTGCTTGAAACGAGTGAATAACGTATATATATTTCATAGAGTGGGTGAAAACTCAGTACTTTCATGAGCAAATATTCTTTTTATTTTATGCTCCAGCGTATTGTCTAACAACTTGTATAACACACTGAAGTAGCAGATTTCTTACTGCATCCCGCGCGATAATGTCAGCAGTTTACCGTTTGTTTTGCGTTGTTTTGTGTATATTTGCACATAAAAGATAAGTAGTTACAAAATGCTCCTTCCCCATTCAATGTAAAACAGCAGATAAAAACAAAATGAAGAAACAAGAATTGTTTATCATTGGTTGGATTTGAACCCCCGTCATTTAGTTTTCCAGATGGCCATATCTACCTTTACATTATGCAAACATCGCGAAACATTGAAATTTCTTATATATAGTATCTATTGACGGCCGGTGAAAAGATGTTTTCTTTTCACTCTATCAGTTATTTCACTCGGAAAATTCACTAATTCACTGCCTAGCATAAAATAAATATAGACATTAATTCATTATGTATATATACTGACAAATATCTTCCTCCCCTTACAAAGTCCTTTTTTCATTTGTGGTAACCAAATATGCTATCCTTTCTAAAGACTCTATATAGTGTTATAAACCTTTAGGTTATCCTTCATGTTACTGTAAAAGTTTTCTGTCTCAACACAGATACACAATGAAGCAGTATATTTATTTTTTCAAACCTGTTTTAGTAAAATTTATACATTAGCCATTTGGATAACTCTTACACTTTAAATGCATCAAAAATTTTTTCGGATAATTTAATTTTCATGTTTTGAAACTGAACACTAAATCAGTGTTAATAATTGTTCCCCTGTATAAATGGTAAACCCTTCTGACACTTGAAAATATTTTTTTAATCTTTATATATTTTACATGTTATTTTCTGAGATTTTCCATCTGTTGACCAAATACAATGTTGTTTCTCATTTAGAAAATCTTTCTCAAAATCATTTGTTTCCTTATGTCTCAAATTTGTATTCAGTTCAATGTTGGGTTTCTATCATGGTTGTTATTCAAACAAGACAAACTCTGTGCATCTTTTCCATTTATTCATAACCATAAGTAAAGCTTTCTATCATCAATAACAAATATCTTCTTGTTTTTCGATGTATACGTACATAACAGTTTTGGTACAGTTCAGTTTGTACCTTTGAAAAAATTTATCAACTTCTTTTTCAAGGGAGATATATCATTTTCATCAGAAAATGTTTCCTCTGGGGCTAATGGGTAACCCATCAAATTGTCATGAAAATGTAATTTAATCACTAAAGTCACTTAAAAAATGCACCAAGTATCATAGTCATTTAATGTTTTAAAACAATTTCTTCCCATCATGCTTTGCACTGACCCCACATTTGTATGTAGTACTATTGCTGATTGCACATCTTACTCCATTCACAATCATCAGGAACATGCCATAATGTTACATATTCAAGTTCTACACCTAATATATATTCAACCTTGCATCATGTGATAATCAAGGAAAACTTTGAATAACTTAACTTTGTGTGTGTGATTTGGATTTTTAACGTAGCTTTAACAATTTTTCAATCATATCGCTACGATGTCTGCAGTGTGGCAGTTTATAGTAATGTCTAGCACTGGGGCATCATGCCGCAGACATGTAGCATGATGTCCCACCCAGTCACATTATCCTGACACCAGGCCGACCAGTCCTAACACTAACCTCATAATGCTGAGTGCCAAGCGTGGCAGCTGTTAGTACCATTTTTGTAAGTCTTTGGTATGACTCGGCTTTGGATTGAACCCACGAGCTCCCGCATCCGAGGCAGATGCTCTAACCACTAGGCCACCGGAGCAGTCCCTAACTTTATGAACTCATTGCATATTAATTTAGAGATTATATGTACCCATATGCAATCAACCTCAATATGAAAAATGCTATATCTAATTACTATTAAAAGATTTACTTGTCTAATGAATTTCCAGTTAAACCGAAGTACTAATTAAAATGAAGTTCAATAACTTATCATAATATGGCATATGAGAATGTGCCACTTAACTGGGATAACTGTTGTTATTTTAAGCTTAGATGTATATTTCATTAGGTGTCATTATCCTCCAATCAAAGTACATGAGTGGGTCCTGATCTTAGATTAAAGGCTTGTAATTGGTTATCTTGGATTCATTCCTCTAATTTGTGATCTAATTAAATTAAATCAAACAAATTTGACAATAGGTAGCGCATCGGACCTGGATCCAATTGTTTACACAATACTATTACTAATATTACTAAAGCTTTATTTATAGAGGGTGACTCATTTAGATGAAAATAATTTTCCCTTGAGGTTCTCTAAAAAAGTATAATATACATCATACACAAAATTAATAGTAATTAATATTTAGTTCAACATGTTTCGAGTATAATAAATTCGACTAAAATATCATTTCTTCTTAAATACTAATATTTTCTGCTGCTTTTACAGCCTCTGAAAGCTTTTTCCACAGAACTATACCAGAGTGTCAGAAACTTTTTTAAAATTGCTCAATTCTAGACTTTGGTGGATGAAGATTTCATATGTGATGTTGATCTCAACTGGTATTAAGTATTGAGTACAGTTTAATAAATCCTGTAGGGACTCTGGAGCAGCTTCATTTAGACATTATGCACAAGGTATGTCTTGTGAAAATCAATCCTTTCATATATTGTAAGCCATTTCAGTACTGTAAATAAGGTTTTTAGTTTAAACACATTCTATTTCATAACTGTGTAGTTCAAGATTACGAGTTCTGTAATACAGAAGGTAAAGGATTAAAATGAAAGCCAATGGTTTATAATGATTTTCTCCTTTTGACGATACAAACATTGTAAATATATGTGAATATATGGCAGCTGAAATTGAGTTACAATGACAACAATTTTAAATTGCTGAAGTCATAGTGAAGATTCTCTTAGCTGAAACATCAGCATTTAGGCATGGTATATAGAGCGCAAAGATGAACAATGAAGGAGTTGATAAAAGATGAGAATAAAAATAAGAAGATAAATGGAGAAACTTAATTAAAATGTGTATGGCATTGCATATGAAGTTGCGAAAATAAGGAGGAAAGGGGAAGAAAGGAATAAAGTTAGAAAAGAGGCAGATTTAATGTAAACAGTACTTCCTTACAGAGTTACATCACTGACATTGTATGTAGATGTTCAAGATAGATAGGTAGATACACAAAACACATTATTTTGCATCATGTTTTCCTGACTTTTTTAAAAAAAACAACAAACTCTATACTCATATTAGTCTTACATAAATGTTATTACATACTAGGTTTCAACAAAGCAATAAAAAAAAGAGCACACATTAAAATTAAGATTTGTTTAATCAACATAATATTTCATCCACAACCATACATGTGAACCTTATGGCCAGGTGAGCTAAAAAATGTAAAAGGTGAGGATGTACAATACAAATTTCTGCTTAAGGTAAAACAAATGCAGAACCACACCAAAAGCTCACTTTTAAGAAAGCAATAGGATACTGTGAATTCACTTAATTTTGTGGTTTAGTGAAAAATTAAATTTTCATGGATACCTAATTTTGTAAACTGGGTAAATTACATTTTCATGGATACTGAATTTTGTGTACTGGCTAAGGGGTCCCATAGTTTTCACAAAATAAAAAGTCTCTAGCTGCACACAGAGTTAAACATGCAACTTAGAACTAAATGGTGTCTGTGATAAGGCAAATGTGTATTTGTTATTAGTGAGTAGGTCTGATTTTACATAGCAAAATACAGTATACAAGTCACAAAACATTTGCCAAGTTTGGTGATCCTAGCATGAACCATGCTAGAGGTAAGAGGCTCATGTGGGTCTGAGATCACTCATCTGGCTGAAAAAAGAATTAGGGTACAAGGTTAGCTTATGATAACTCTGAATCATATTCTGTAACTCGAGGAAGGAGTGATACAACTAAAAAAAAAAACAAGTACAGTTTTTGTGAGGTATACAAGGGTTTAAATGATATAGTGAATCTTGTAGCCCAATGTCTAATAGGTGTGCACTTTTGTCACAGTTTATATTAAGCATAAGAGGGTCACTACCACTGCAACACACCTCAAAATTTTGGGGAGTCTGCAAATAAATGACATTTCAAAAAGTAAACAAGAGCCTCTCGAATGAACTGATACTATACTGGCTGAAAAAATTTCAGGACATCAATATAAGAGCATTTTTTTCTTTTTAACCAATAAGTGTTGAAACCATTGCTGATATTCTTGAGCAATAACAAAATTTTCAAACTAGTTGCTGTGACAGCCATACTGGGCTCAAGATTGTTACCATTTTCATTTTGGACCAACTAGACATCACCTGAAGTCTTTTGATGAAAACCCCATGTCAACGTGTCCATCCTTTCAATAGGAGTAGCTACAACAAGATTGCCAAGATGGATGTCATAGCAGCCATATTGGATATAAGAGTGGCACCATTTTCATTTAGGACCAGTAAGATATCGTAAGAAGTCTTTTAGTGAAAACCCCATGTTGATATGGCCATCCATTTAGAAGGAGTGGAAATAAGATTTTTAAGATGGCCATGTTGGTGGCCATATCGGATGTCAGATCGGCATCATTTTCATTTAGGACCTACTAGGCATCATCAGAAGAAGCAATAAAAAATGTTTTCAAGATGGTCTCTGTGTCAAGTTTCATGTCAATCCTCCAAGTAGTTTAGAAGGAATAATGATAATAAACTTGTGCTCACAGATGGACAATGGGCAACAGGCCATCCCACAAGATCTTCTGTTTTATGACCAGCAGAGCTAAAAATCAGAGGCCTTCCAAAAATCATGGAACAAATATACATGTACATAATCAGCACTGCGAACGAGATCAGTATAGATCCTTCGAATCAAATAACTGAATCAGTTAGATATTCCCTTTTGCCGTCAATTCCATACATTACTGTCATTCAACCCCCCCCCACTCAGAGTCTTGACCTTTGTCTGAGTGCCCTCTATCAACTTTATTGGAATACACTAAATACAAACTCTGCTCAAAATTCATTTGCATATGTACATATATCGTAAACATAGTAAAAATTATTTGGTCTGACTAATATTTCCTAGTGAAGCTGGACAGCATCAATAGCATATTGAACCTTCAACACCCACAACCAAGTTTTTTTTCCCCTCACCCATCATATAAAAGAAAAATGTTATCCTCATTATTTCTGTAAAAGTAAAACTCGAGGAATTTTGTTATCATTCAACAAATTTTTTTTAATGAGAATCTTTATGCTCAAATGAAACCTATGGATCACTCAAAGCACTTGGAACTCACCAGAGTTTATCAAGAATCAGAATTTAGCTGACTAGTGCTTTCAAACTTCACAATATGTAATTAGCTTGCCATTATAAGATTAAATAAAATAAAAATGTTGTCTCTGGCATTTTTTTTAATACATGTACTTTTATGTTTTAATGCTCCAATTTTACAAAATGTGTATAACGGAGTCTCAAGCAGGTGTAAATTCTGATTTCTGCCCATACTGAATTGCAAGTCCACATGCCAAATTTTCACTCCAGTGTGAAAAAATATCAGTCATACACTCTGTATTTTCCTACATAAGAAAATGGCTAAGTTCAGTGTTATGTTTTCCATATGAAAAACAAGAGTTCCTCAGGGACTGATGTTCTACTGGCCAAAAAGAATTTCCAGGAATTCAAGATAAGAACATTTCATAGTAATTTTAACTGCTGAGTATTGAAACCATCTCTAATATTCTTCAGCAATAACAAGATTTTCAAATTAGCTGTTGTGGTGGACATACTGTTTGTCATATTTGCACCATTTTCATTTAGTACCAACAGGACATGATAAGAAGTCTTCTGGTGGAAACCTCAAGCTGACATGACTTTCTGTTCTTTTTGGAGTAATGATAACAAGATTTTCAAGATGGCTGCCATGATGGTCTTATTGGATAGCCGATTGGCACCATTTCCATTTAGGACAAGCTAGACATCATAAGTCTTTTGGTGAAAGCACAATATTGATAATGTCGACTGTCAGATGGCCATTATGGTGGCCATATTGGAACTCAGATCTGCCAACCTGACATGGTAAGAAGTTGTTCAGTGAAAACCCAGTGCCAATATGACTGCATTGGCCATATTGGATGTGCAAGTGACACCATTTTAATTTAGGTCCAACTAGAAGACTTCTAGAGAAAACTCCATAGTAATATTACTTTTTAGTCAGAAGGAGTAGCGATAACAAGATTTTCAAGATGGCTACTGTGGTGGTCATATTGGACCCTGGTAGCCATACTGGATGTCCAAATG
The DNA here is from genome assembly GCA_016617855.1 of Megalonaias nervosa. Lineage (NCBI taxonomy): Eukaryota > Metazoa > Mollusca > Bivalvia > Unionida > Unionidae > Megalonaias > Megalonaias nervosa. The sequence continues at coordinate 96,688 of JAECUM010006467.1, read as the reverse complement.
GCACCATTTTCATTTAGGACCAACTAGTATGTGGGATGAAGGTGTGCGTAAAGTTTCATGGCAATCCTTAAGTACTTTAGGAGGCATAGCGATAAAAAGCTTGTGCTAATGGATGGACTGATGACATACCACCTCATAAGCATATGGAGAAAATGTGGAGATCCATACTGTATATAGAGATCTGTGCTACGGGCAAGTACAAAAATACATGCTATGACCTTCACTTGAACCCAAGGTCAAGTATGTCTGGTTTTCAAATTCCTTCACAAAAGTATAGACCAAATTGTTTTCATATCTGCGCCATATTTACATTATATGTACCCAAAATTCGCAGTGATATATCAAAAACTGCAGGACTAGTCATATGTACAAGAATTTGTCATTGTAAGACAAAACAAGGCAATAATTCAGCAACAAAATTTGCAGGAGGGCAGTAATTTGGTGAAATGTGCATCTTCAAATCATCTTTCATGGAGATGAACTGAAAAGTTTGACAATAGTTGCATTCACAAGATTCAATCAAGCTGCAAGTAAAAGACAATAATTGCAGGAGTAAAGTAATTTATTGACAGGTGCATCTTCAGATGATGACCATAATGTATATCAAGTTTCACAGCGATCCATCAAAAACAGACTATTTTGCATTTACAAGATTATGACATACACTGTATTAGCTAAATTAATAAAAATGGCAATAACTGAAGAGCAAAGTTATTTGTTGATATGCACATGTCGAGTTGATGACTACAACATTTACCAAGTTTCATAGCAATCCACTGAAAAATGTAAGCTAACTGTGTTTAGAAGACTTTGTCATATATGGAATTCAGTTGCAAGTAAGAAATGAGAACTGTTATAAAAATTGCGGAACAAAGTAATTTGTCTATATGATCATCACTGAGTGATGCCTATAATATTTACAAAATTTCATGGCAATTCATTTAAAACCAGGACTAGTTGAATTAATGAGCGTGTGCCAGATGGATGGATGTAAGGATGGATGGATTGATACGAGGGTTCCAAGAAGAGGCACTTAAGGTACACCAATTTTCTATAGTTGTTGCTTGTTTTTTTCTTGCTGAAGCCTCTTCATGTTCATTAGTTTTGTTCTGACTTTGTTGTAAGGTGCTTTGATTTTGCTTTTCAGTATCCCTTGTTCCACTGCTGTTTTACCTGAAAGATAGATACCAGAGACTAATACTGCATCCAAATGCAATGCACTAGACAACAATCTTGAAGGTGTTGGGCATGTTTTGCAGTGCTTCTACTGAGCTTGTACTCCAAACAGCCTATATATCTTGATAGTTTTCTCTCTGATTCATTTTGGATTCATATTTAATCAGTTTTCTTTGCAGTCTGCATGAAGGAATACTAAATTCTAAATGCTGAAACCAGTTTCAATGATTTATATCACAGTGTTGATAAATTACATAGGAAGAACATTATTTATATTCCATTATCATTTACAAACAACTTTATTTTAAATCTGTGAAAACCAGTCGATTAGCAACAAAACTCTTGATCCCAATATTATTTAACTTCAATAATTCTGATAATTTCTTTGAAACAACATTATAAAAAGCATGCTTTTGTTCAGTGTTAGAAAATATATGGATACTCGATCACTCATTCACAAAACAAGCAGATGTCACACAATCAAAAAAGCCTTAATACCAGGGAGTCCAATAAATACAAGGATGAATAAAAGGATTGGATGAAAAAATGAACTACTGGGTATCATAAAAAAGTTGTGTAAGCAGATAGTATGTACATGAACATGTAGACTCACAGCACAGTATTTTATGTTCAGGTATCACCAATTTTTATTAACACTGCATCGATCAATGAATCTTTTGAAAATGAAACAAACCAGCTGCAGCAAAAGAACAACAAAAAAAATATTCTGACAACTTTACATATGCAAACACTTTATGAATAGATACGGTTCATGTGGCTGTTTGATTTAATGGCCCTTTGCAGACCTTCCTTGGTCACCACTTTTGCACCCAGTAACCATCTGCCAAGTTCTGTTGATACAGGTGTGTACTTCATGCAGCACATTTGTTGTAGATAAAAATTAATGTAGTTTCTGGATTAACTGTTTTCTCTCATAGGCACCTATTTTCACCAACCAGGCCACTGACAATAATGTGCATTATTCACTGAACATTCTTTGCAAAGAGGAGTGTAACTCAGTAACTACAAGATGGATGCAAGTGATATATAGCCCACACGCTCTGTGCACACTATGTAAATTAATTTAATCTTGGTCAGAAAGTTTTCATGGAAAAAGTCTAAGTTCATGGCAGCAGCTCACTTTAGCAGTATCCGACTCATAATCCAAATGTCACAGGTTTTGGTAACAGCTGAGGCCACTCTAGTGTGTGATTTGGATTTTTAACATTGCTTTAACAATTTTTCTGTCATATCGCTACGATGTCTGCAGTGTGGCAGTTTATAGTGATGTCTAGCACTGGGGCATCATGCCGCAGACATGTAGCATGATGTCCCACCCAGTCACATTATCCTGACACCAGGCCGACCAGTCCTAACACTAACCTCTTAATGCTTAGCGCCAAGCGAGGCAGCTGTTAGTACCATTTTTGTAAGTCTTTGGTATGACTTGGCCGGGGATCTAACCCACAACCTCCCACATCCGAGGCGGACGCTATAACCACTAGGCCACCGGAGTGAAGAGGCCAGTCTAGATCAGCTGCCTTGGTGTGTTCTTGGGAATGGCACTTAGTTCCCATTTCCTTAGCATACAAAAACCAATAATGTGTTGAAAAAGCAGCTACAAGCTAATCAATCATCAAAAATGTATAAAAGATTGACCTTATGACCCCAAAATCAATAGCTTTATTCCTTTCCCCATTACAAACCACCCATATTTGGTTGAGGTATGTCATGTAGAACTAATGTTATTATGCAGAAACCCTTTTTTAATTCTTTCAGTCATTGACCTTGATCTTCTGAATAAAAAATCAGTATGGTTCTTCCTCACCCCAAATGCAAACTATCCACAAAGTTTGGTAACTGTAGCTGTGAGTTATTGTGCAGAAACTGTTTTCCTTCTTTCAATTAGTCACCTTTACCTCTGAACTTTTCACCCCCAAATCAATAGAGTTCTTCCTAACTGTAAGTGGAAAACATCCACAAAGAATGGTAAAGTTACTGCGCAAAAACCAAACTAGCCTTATGGCAGCCGTATACAAATTGCTATAATTTTGTATCTGAAATACGCTTATCTATATAAAAACATGAGATGAGAAACAGACCCTGTCCATGGTAGTGATCTTTGTGTTGATTTCATCCCACAAAGTCTGTCTAGAAACCTGCAGATACACTTGGGTCTGTATGATCCCAAAATAACCAAACAACCAAATAAAGCAGTGTATATGTATTTCATAAATTTCCCCTAGTTTGCATTACTGGGAGAATGGCTAACAAGGAGCTGCTATAACTATGCCTCAACACTTCAAACATCAAATCAGCATAATTGAAAAGGGGCTAAATTGGTCCAAGTTAGCAAATCCATGATCCTCCTTACATCATTTGCATCTATCTTCTTCCTGAGCAAAACTGAAGTAGAAGAAAACAAGATCCAGATGACTGTACCTAGATAATTCTACACCTCAATACAGGACTATTTCTGAATTTGCACTAAAAACAAATTCACAAGTTCACAGACATAGCTGTTGGGGGAAGTGCAGTAGCTCTGCTTTAAGAAGGGGTATTCAAAATCAAGAAAAAAAAGTAAAAAAAATGTATGCAAGGTTGTACTGGACAAAATGTATACAATGTATGAGCAGTACCTGGACGGCTGCAGCCATAAGGCATTAAATCCAGTCAATGAATGAATCTTTTAGAACTTTTGTTGTTGGGGCATCCCAGTGAAACCTTTGATTTGTAATAACAATTGAATATTTAAATATATTTCTTGCCTGCATACATGTAGCTGGTAAAGTTGTTACACAAGGGTAGAGGTTAAATCTTCATGAAACAAATGAATTGTTACCCTTCTTCTTCATTTGTTAGTCTTTTACTGCAGGTTCACTAGAAGCATAAAAACCAAGACAATCTGGATGGCTTGCCATCACAAATCCCTATGCTTTTTAAAGCATATTCCATACCCCACCCCATCCTCACCCTCACCCGCAGACAGTGACTCAGACATTAAAATGCAAAATCTGTCACATACATGACGTGTCTTCTTCCTATAATGGGATATATTCAGTTTGGTCAAATGTCATTAAAAATGTCACTGTACAGTAGAACCTGTTATGAGCGACCTCTGCTATGAGTGACCACCTGTCATGTACGACCACAATCGTAATGCACGGATCAATTTTATTACATAAACGCTCTGCTATGAGTGACCACCTGCTGAACGCGACCAGCGGCCGCGATTTCTTGGCAAAATATGCATTTCGACACTACTATGAACAACTGCATCACAAAAAAAACGAGGATAAACTCCAAGAACCTTTATTTAATCCCTGTAAGAACGACCGCTCATACCGTTCTAAATAAAAAATAAATAAAATAAAAATAAAAAAATAGGCTGGCTACCGATCTCTGTCTTTTTTTCAGCTAGGCGTATAGTGATTTAAAGTTTCTATCGTAAACCAGACTAAAGTATATGTAGATTATTTCCTAGCCTGGTTCCCTGCTTCGTATGCTCCCTGTGTTGTTCTCCGTTATTCGTATTGGTGTGAGGAACGCAGAAAATATACAGAGCAGGGAACCAGACTAATTATTCCCGCACTTAACTTGCTTCGCGGCCGTTGTAGGACCTAGCATCCCTATGACGACTGTATCGCGAGAACAGACACCAGTGACCTTTATGTAATCAATTATCACAACGACTACTTGATTAGTATAGATTGTTCTGATCAAAAACAAACATAAAAGGAATAATTAAAAACAAAAGGATTGTTGCTACCGGTGATAGATGCTACAGTCCGTAAACCAGGCTAATGTACATGTCGTGAAATGCCGCTGAAGTGCCAAAGTTGACAAAGTGGCCGCGTATATTGTTTGTATCGAGTTAATCGGTGTGGGGGGGAGTGAATAAGGTCATTGTCTATTAAACCAGCAAGAGAGAATCATTTGCGGGATTCGATTGATAGTGCTCAAGGCTTGTGATGTTTGTTTCCCCCCCCCACCATGTTAAGTGATGACATCCCGATCACAAAACTGTCGTCTATTCAAGTTGCTGCGACCGGGTTACACACTTTGCTTACTGAGTTAATCCCTGTATGTCATCTTTTAATGAAGCCGTTGACTTTTGTCACTGCGTAAATGGTCCTGTTTCTGGATGAGATAGTCGTTCGTTTTTTTTTGTTTTTTTTTTAATTAATAAATATGCAATGCACATGTATAGATTTTTCATATTTTCCCACAGCCACCGTCTTTACGTTCGATATTACAACTGAGCACTAATAATTTTAACACCTAGAATTTTAATAACAATGGATGAACCTCCAACTAAAAAGAGACAAATTTTAATGCTGGAGAAAATAATTATTGTAACTGAAAGAAGTGAAAAAGTGCAGACCACTTGCAAAAAAGCGGTTTAAACGTTGGTAAAACAAATTTAGGTTGTTATAAAAGAAAACAAATAATTCAGAAACAATTTCAAGTGCTAAAATATGTGATCTTCAAATGTAAATGTGATTTCATGTTTAATGATAGAAGAATATCTTTATTACAATATAATTTTGTTTTTAGATGAATGCATACAATATTTTAGCAACAACTACTAATAAAGAATAGAATATATGTACAGTGATTGTGGTTATTTTTCTTGAAATTGTTCTGAAACTGGACCTTGGAAACGTATTTTTGTACAAATCTGGTATGAAAGACCACCTGTCTTGAGAGACCGCTTTTTGTTGGCAGAAAGGGCGGTCTCTCATAACAGGTTTTACTGTATATGCAATTTTTGTATTTTTTACTTGCCTGCCTCCCAGGGACCCCTTTAGAGGGAGGTAGGAATGATACCCCTCTTGCTCAAAGTCATCACATGGGCAAGATAATTAACAAGTTGTGTGGATTTCCAAACAGCCATTAGGAAGAAGGTGCAGTAACATATAGATTGACAGACAGACAGAAGAAGGATAATAAAATATCTATGGCATTTTAAAAAGCATGGGGATATTAACAGATATTTCTCTAACAGGAATTAGGGACATTGATCAATCAACACTCCACTATGCTCTGCTTTAGTTGTAGGAATAATAATAGGTATTTCCCTTGACAGAAAAAGGGGACATTGATTTATCACCACTCTACTACACTCTGTTTAAGTTGTGGGAATAATAATTGGTATTTCCCTTAACAGAAAATGGGGATACTGTCCTAACACCACTCTACTATGCTCTGCTTAAGTTGTTGGGAAACCCTTGAGATTTTTCAAGATTTATCATTAAAACCAATATAGCCATATCCTCTTGAAGTTGAAAGTAGCTTTAAGAAATCGTGATGATCTACATACAACCAGCAATATCTCACATCATTTGGCTGGTGCAGTCTGGAGGAATTTTGACAAAATATCCCAAGAGGGTAAAATATAGTTGCTCCAAGTCATGAAAATATTCACATTATCTAGCAAATTACAGTCTGCCATAGGAATGTTCTGGGGAAGCTTATCAGATAATGCTGATGGCACACTTTTTCATTTTAGCAGAAATGTAAACAAATGATAATACACTAATGTTCTCAAAATGTATGGCTTGTTAACACTGCATTGTATCTTTTCTTATATTTCTTGCTGAAATTCACACAGTCTCCTTGAATTCCATAAACAGAGCTTTTTACATATTTTCTGTGATTACCATGCACTCTGTATTGATATCGTAGCAGATTAGTGATAATGAGACAGGGGCTGTCCAGTTTGGAACTGACTGTTTAACCCTTTCATCACTATGGACCAGTATACCGGTCCAGGGGAAGTAAGGCCGTAAACACTGTGGACCGGTATACCGGTCTGGAGCAGTGTTCTTCTCTAACGTTATAGTACCTGACTATATAAATTTCGGGGTACCTCTAATAACTTCCTTCTTGTAATGTAGATATTATATTTGGATTATCTCGTGGGTTTAGCTAGAAATATAGAACAAAGTAGGCACTTTTAACGAGTTTTCCGAATGGTGAAATTTGTATCCAAAATGGCGGACTTCGAAGAAAGATCAGATGAGAGTGAAGTGTCAGATTTTTAATTATCTGAGGATTTTTACCAATTTCGACCTAGTACAATTGGATGAAAATGAGAGAAGACATCTGGAGAGACAATGGCATGCTCTTGTGGGTGACAGTGATCACGATGAAGAGGTTTTGAACCGGAGGAATTGTACGCTTCACGTAATTTTGTTTGGACGAAGTTGGAAAACCAAAGAGATTTGTTACAGTTTTCTGAGAGTTGGACCCGCCCGAGTGTTAGATGGCTCCAGGAAAGCTTTGGAATATTTTCAAATATTCTATTCAGATGAAGTTTTTGGAAACATTGTCCGTCTAACGAATTTGAATGCGACGATCAAACGTGCCAGAGGCGATACAGGTGTGTGGACAGATCTCACCTTGATGAAAGCTTCTACCTGCCAAATACCTGAAAGACAGACTTGTGTTGCTATTGGAATTATTCACGAGTACATCTAGGGTCAACTGAATAAGTTTTGGGATCTTTCTAAATTTTCTAAGAAGTAAATAGATAATTACTTGTATTTTACCTGCTGTGTTACCTGTTTGCACCTGTATTTTAACAGTTATAATAGATATGCACATTTTAATGAATTATTCATAAAATTTGATTTTTAACCTTGAGTTTGACACATAATCCAACCAGATATCTTTAAAATTGGCAAAGTTATGTTATTTCAAAGTCAACAAGTCATTTTGCTTTACAACTCCAAAGCTACTTAGTGTTGAGGACTCTATGCCTACAAAGTTACTTAGTGATGAAAGGGTTAAAGTGGATGGCCTGGAATTTTTTTTAATAAAATATTTCTGGGCCCCAAATAGCTTGAAAGAAATATTCTTGCTCTGATTTCATGAAAAAAAACCTAATTGTATCTATTATATTAATGAAAAAAATCTTGAGGTAAAATACAAAAATAGCCCGACTTAAAAAAAAAACCGTAACCCCCCCCCCCCGAAAATTAAATGGTTGGTCCCTTGTGGAAGCTATTTTCTTTTAACTATTTTCATAAATGTGCATCACTACTAAATCTATTTTGAAAGCATATCACACCTCAAAACAGTGATTCCCAACCATTTTTGCTGCAACCCTAAACTGGTCACCAACAGGACTTCCCAATCTTCAGGCTTATGATATGATCTAAATATGTATAACTTGACGACTCCTTGCAGCCCTATTAAGGACACTCCACGAGCATGATTTGGGTCATGACCTGAGTTTGGGAACCACTGCCTTAAAACAATCATCCTATAATGGAAAATCATGTCTCTACTGACCTATTTTAATACACATTATTAGCCCATGGTTATTGCTAATGTATTTATGATTGTTTGTTTTCTACAATTCTGTTCAGCTATATGCATATTAAAAAATCCCTGAACAGACTTAAGTAATTGAGAAATCTTAAAATTCCATGAGAATAGATTAGCTGAAATTCAATTATTTGTAAATGAATGTTACTGAAAATGTCTGAAAAGTCTCATTTATGCAAGTCAGATAGAGTGAGTTAAGACTTCTGCTAGTTCTAAATTTATCAAAACAACAAATATTGTAGCTTTAATGATGTTCTTATTCAGAACACCGCTCTTTGTGCATGTCAAGATAGTTAATTAATTTCAAGACTATAATGTTCAGACTATACTTTCAATACTTCATCATCTATAGCCCCTAAAGTTGGGATGTGGTTTCAAGTCATCATGGATTTAACACCAACAGTGGGTCACTGACCTACTTTGCACAACTGACTCCACATATTTTGCAAAGCATGTGAAGATGATAGTATATCTTGAGGTAAACAAGTCTCCTATATGCATACCATTAAGGGATCATTTTTACCTACTTTTTAGTGTACCAATTTTTACAACTTTAGGTTGGGCATTATTTAATTATTTGATAAAAGCTGGGGTGTTGAGCAAGTTCTTCAGCTCTCTAATAACCCTTGTAATAATTAACAGCTTCCCAGCTATCTTTCAAGCAGAATTTTAACTTGTGCTCAAACACATTTGTAGGGGAAACCTTCATTTTTATTTTACAGACAAAAACATGTCTTTCTAGTATTATCTTTAGTTCACTTTCAAGTGCATACCATTTTTCACCCATACATATAAACCAGTCATGGATATTTTGTATTGCAATGTATCATTATATCATTATATTTTAGTCAGCTGTCCATATCATTATATTCTTATTTCATATTGAACTTAATATCAAGAAAAACCAGATTAGATCAGGTTTAATGTTCATCTTTCTTGTCAATATTTCACTATGTCATCATGTGGGACTTGTCTTCTTGGGGTGCAAGATATAGACAGCCAGTTTTCTAGTATTTTGGTTTCATATTTAATATTGTCTAAAAACAGGCAAGCCACCTGTCACACTGACCCGGTTATCTGAAAATCACAGCAGCAAATAGCTCTGGAAGTGTGAGAAATGTTTACCTCAGGATTGACCCACATTTAAACTTTAGCAGGAACAGGTTTAAAAGTGAAAATATAGTCCAAACAATTTATTTATAACTTAAAACATGTACCTGCTTGATTGGTAATATTAGCTATGTCACTGAGAGGGGCACTAGCAGTGTCAGCTGAAGCAGCTTGGTTCACAATCCCTGTGGGAATGGTGACCTCTTCACATGGGAGGGCATTGGTAGTGCTATTTGTTGGACAGCTATTGGTATCACTTGGAGGGGTGCTCGAAGTGTCACTTATGGGGTCAATTTCATTTGTAGGGGTATCAGATGCAGCAGAGTTGGTGACTGTATCAGACATACCTGTAAAACAAACCATAATGAAATTCTGAAGGTCCACTATCCATATTTGCTTTTACAGGCCAAACACAATACAAAGATGCCCTCCACTAACTTTACTTGACAAAGTCTCATGACAGGCAATTTTAAAGCAACTGGTACAAACAATACTATCATTGATAAATGAACCACCCTTTAACATAATACTACCAAAGTGCCAGTATTAAAACAAGAGCATGTGACTAGTTATTAGTGGCACTTGAATTTATTCCAGATTAATATACTTTTAAAAGACCGAGGTACTTACTGTTATCAAAACACTGCAAATGCAATCCCACTTTGGCGACAGTCATAACTGCCAATGGTCTTTGGTAGACATTTTCATTCACTTCCTTTGTATACCCCATGTGCTAGTAAAAATAGGATCTATCTTCTGGTTTGACTTCAAGTGCTGCATACATAGTACTTAACCTAGCTCTGTTGTTTGTGGCATTGATGTTTGAATTTAAAATTCCAGCCTTTTTACACATGTAATCTATGCAGTCCCATCCAATGACATGGTTTGGTGAAGACTCAGTATTTGGAAATTCATTTGTTGATAAAATACCTGTATCCATACAAATATTTCTGTCACAGAGGATGTCCATTGCCTTCTTGCAATCGCCAGGTACCAAACATGATACAAGTTGTGTCCCTTTTCCCTGCTGGAAAGTGACCTCTACGTCACAAAATACTTTCCTCTCAACTGGTGAAAGATAATCCAAATTCTTCATCTGGGACTCTGTAATCCATTGATCTCTCTTGCACCAGTGATCAATCTTCAATCTACTGGGTTCTCCACCTCGGCGAGCATTGAAAAGAGTTAGTCTGGAGCTAACTGCATTGCGCAGTTCTACAATGTCATGTTTTCCAATGAAATCAAATTTGCCTTCAGTGTGTTTTGTTATCACTTCCAGTGTGTATTTTTGAAGCTTTTCCACTGGTTCATCCTCTGGAAGTCTATCTGGCAATTGAAGCCTTTCCTGCCTACTTTGGGTAATCATGTATCTTGCATCACCAAAACCTGTTCGTCTGTTCAACTTTAAAACTGAGACAAAGTAGTCCAACTCTGTTGCTTTTACTTCTCCCTGTTTACCCTGCAATGCTTCTGCTTTCAAGATTTCTGCACTTGTCATCAGTATGTAGTAGATATTCTCCTTTAAGCCATACCTGATGCTGGAATCTTCTTTGTCTGTTATTTTGTAGATAGCTCTTTCAAGAGAACTAAATTTTTCACGGTTGAACATTTCTACAGATTCTATGCATTCATTTTTCTCAAAATATTTGAATTCTACATAAAGTCTTCACAATGTTCTGATGTCTGAATGAACACTTTTTCTCACTTCCATTGTTTTTTCTGCTTTTGTTTTTTTTTTTCTTCCCACAAACGTTCTCCTATCAGCTTTATAGTAAAATCTCTTTGACATAAAGATCCTACTTCATCTGTCCTCAAAGAGTTCAACAGGTCTTGAAAGCTGGTATTTACTGTATCACCTTCAGTAGCTAGCATTGCCAATGGAATGGGTTTTGAAAATGCACATTTGTCAAAGTGACATTTATCTCTATGCCTGAAGAAGAATTTCTGTGCATAAAATCCCTTACAATTTGAGCAACAAACTATGTTCCCCTCACAATATTTCTGAGACTGAAATGATGGGTTTTCCTTTGTGCACTGCAGCTTGTTCTGTTCAAAGACACCCTCTTTTCTAATTGTGCTCATAGTTGCTCTTTGTTGACCAGGATTTTCTATTATAGGTTTCACTTCCTTACAATCTTTATGAACCTGGATTATGTGTCTTCAGTTTTGAATAGAACTGTCCACAGAATTTGCATGGCCTCTTTGCCGTAAACAGTGGAAACTGAAAATGAACATGTGATCCTGTTAATATAAAGTAAGCCCAAATACAAAGTCCAAATTCTTCACATAACCTCTAGAAATGTAACCAGCTCAGCTAATAGAAACTAAAGACGATGTAAACTACAACTTGCCCCAACAAATCCCTGAGTATCAGTCATATCCTTGCTGACAGAAGCTTACTTGCAAAGTCTGATCAAAATTAATTCATATATATGGCAACAACAGTGCTAACAAGCTGAAGCAACCCAAGTCTAGATGCCATCGTTTTGATCTTTTCTAGTTTCTTCTGGACAACAGCTTTTGGGGGAGTTCAGTAAATTATAACATATCAAAATACTGATAGTTTTTATATGGAACTGTAAGGCATAATTTGTTGTCTATAAATCAAGATGTAGTTTATTAACTGTTCCTTAATATATTTCATAAATTAGATTTATTACCGTAATGTTCCTTATTACATTTCATAAATTAGATTTATTACCATAATGACCGTAAGTCTTGAGGCATTATAAGTCTTGGGACACATTTAATTATTTTTAAAAAGTAATTTTTTTATGACCTATAAAAGTTGGAACATGAAGTTAATGCAATTTTTTCATGTACTATAAGTTTTGGTACACATTAAACTTTTTTTTGTCTACTGATCGATTGGCATATTTTATCTATCATAACCTCATGTAACATAAACATGATTTTGTGGTGCATGGTGACCTTCACAATTTTGTCTTAACATTTTTTTTGTGTCTACAAGTTTGGGTCACCAAAACTTGTATATATTTTACCTGCATGTAAGTCTTAGGATGCACATTTTTTTTAAAACAATTTTTCATGTTCCAAGACTTATTGTTATTATGGTATCACAGCAATTAGAACTTTAAAAACTCTATGTAGTTTGGGGATAGATTTATCAGTCAAAAATTCATTTATTTAAAATTTTCCAGTGAAAAAAATGTCATTGAAATACACCAGGACCAAGGCATCTGAGTGGTTTATATTACACTTATCAAAATTTACAATGTACAACATAAAAATAAAATTACAACAAGAATACCACAAATGACACATGACTTGCACACCTTGTGTTTTTTCCCCAACTTTGAACTTTTGAGCTAGGGATTTGACTCTGGTATGACTGGGTGTGAACCTGGGTAAAGTTTCATCAGAATATCTGTAGCAGACTTACCAACCCTGATGAGTCCATCTCAGTAAGGCAGCTGATTTTTTTCCGTAAGTTTGACCAGTTTTCAGTAAGGTGTAAAAAAATATATAATGCTATTGTAAAGATTGAAAACGTAATTAAAAGTTGGGTATTCAAAACATGCAGCAAAAATAAACTGAAAAGTTTGTAAATTACGCGTAGACTTTATTTACCACTAGTACAGTTGCACAAACTCAAGTTCCAAATCCTATGCAGCTAAATGGCTTGTTGCTATCTCTCAACTTAACGTAATTCTTATATTTTTTCATTTCACATGATGATGGCAATCATATCTCCCACCATGAGTCATACTCAAATTGGCATGTGATGTCCAATAAACATAATTGTGTCCCTTCCAGCTTTAATTCACAAGAATTTGAATAATCCTTTTTATTATTCAGTGTTGATTATTAACACTTTTCAAGAGGCTTATTTTCCCTTTCGTGCATGCATACACCATTTTAAATAAAAAAATTCTATAATCAACAGTTTGATCATGCAGACACTTTGCTAGAACAAATAGGTGCATTTTAAAGCATCTGAGGCGCTGCTGTAAAGTTAGTCTGGTTCCCTGACTAATTTCACTATTTCTAATATGAAACTGGATCCAAATCAAACACGGATGAACAAATTTTTCGGATTTTTCGGCCATGATCATTTTCCCGTAGTTTTTGTTTTTATGCCTTAAGTCCATGTTTTAAGGGTAATTTTTGTAAGACTTAAGGAAAAATCGTATGGGTTGGCAGGTCTGCTGTAGGGGTTAAAAGTGACAGCCTGGAAACTAGCAACTGGCATACATTATTCTTTGTTGTGACCTTGACCTTGAAAAGAAGAGTGGTTTGACTGAATACACAAAACAATGTCAAGGCAATTTTTATATAACAAGCTAAAATTTCATTCAGATATCTTCACTGGTTCAACAGTTCTACCTACACATCAATACATGAAGACAGGTCATTGGTTTATATTCTCCCTTGCAGTAACCTTGACCTTGAGGCAGGGATCATGGCAATGGTATGTAACACATAGTCTAGTCATAATATATAACAGGTTAAAGGTTTTATTACAATATCTGAAGTAGTTCAAAGTCATAGCGTAGACAAGGATACAAGCCAGAGCTGCATTTGATCTTTACCTTGAGGTAGAGGTCATGGCTAAGGTATGTGACATACCATCTATACGTGATACATAATTGGCAATGTTTTATTAAAATATCTTCAGTGGCTACAAAGATATACTCCAGATATAGGTTATCAGTCAAAGATTTATATTTCCATTGCAGCGAACTTGCCCTTGAGGCAGGGGGCATGGCTATGGTACCTGACACACCATCTAGTTATGATATATAACTGGCTACAGTTTCATTAAAATACCTTCAGTGGTAGAAAAGCAGACCTGCCAAGACTAAATGGACCTCAGTAAAGCAGCCATTATTTTCTGCAAGTTAGACCAAGTTTTAGTAAGGTGCAACAAAGTATCATGTACTGCTATTGTCAATGTGGAAAACATGCATTTGAAAAGTTGAGAAGTGTGGTCCAATGAAGGGAAAGCAATATTACGTTAAACACTTCAGCCTAAATGACATTCAGTTCAGTTTCAGAAACTGCATCTACAAACCACATGGCAGTCAATGACTTCTTGATGGATCAACTTGATATAACCTTTGTGTTTTTATTTTTCATTCTTGTAGTAGCATTAATCATCTTTCCATCCAAGAGCAATGCTCATATTGACACAGCATGATGTCCAATAATTACAGTTTCTGCATTTCCTGCAATTTTTCCATGCTTGCCAAAGTATCTGAATATTGTTTTCTACACTTTTGTCCCAAGTAACTGGACTTGTTAAGAGGTTGATTGTCCCCTTCAATTTCAACGTTTTCACTCGATGGACAGCATACAAACCATGCTATAAAGTATATGCACAAGTTTTGCTGGTTATGGGCATTTGGTTGATTAAAGTGTCTAAGATACACCATGTAAAGTTAGTCTGTTTCCTTGACCAACTCCAGTGTGATCTGGGCCAAACCTAGGCAAGCCAATATTTATATCTGACTGCAACAATAGTATTTTCAAAGTTTTGGCTATTGTTCCATAAGTCCATAATTTAGGAATATTTTCAGTAAATCTTACGACAAAATCATATGAGTTGGCTGGTATGCAAATGTTGAATTCTGGACAAAGATACAAGTTACAGAGTTACATTTTCCCTTGATCTTGACCTAAAGGCTGGGCCTGACTATGGTACATGACACACAGAGTCTGACTGGTCATGATATCTACATGAGCAAAGTTTCATGAAAATTTCTCCAACAGTTACAAAGTTATGGGCTAGACTAGCAAATATTAACAGATGGTTAAACAATGCCTTGAAGAGAGGTGTATACAAATGATTTTGATTTTCTATGAGCCAAAAAAGCACAATGAATGCATATTAAGAAATATCAAATAAGTTTTGACAAATGTTTAAAATATTATTGATATCTTTTGGTATTTCTGCAGTACAGTCTAGAGAAAGTTTTTCTCTGTTGCAAGCAAAATACACAATAAAAATATAAAAAATTCCATAACAACAAAACCTATTTAAATCTTGTTCAAACAAACTTCAATTTTCAAATCTAAAAGTACCTGTCCATCTACAAATTTTCTTTTGAAAAGTGCCTGACATGCCCCAAAACTTTTTGTAAAGTGTATTGTCTTTCCCTAAAAAAATGTTAATCAAAAGGAATAAGAAATTCAAACAAACTTTGTTAAACTTTCTTTTTCCTGCTGTTTTTATACATCTTACTAAGCATTCATTTCACTAAGAAGAGTTACCTAGCTGGAATGCCATTTAAATAGACACTTGTCCCCTGGACAAATACCTTGGAAAAAGTCTGCTTTTTAACTTCTTGAAATTTTCATGTGAGCAAGCATGAAAATTGAACTGTGTGAAAGAAGCCCAAACATTTTGTTAATTCTATACGTGTTCCTAAATGAGATATCTATGGTGGTAACAATTTGTGTGTCCTTATCATTGTTTGTGTCAATTTGTCTGTCTGTGTATAAAGCCGCTAAAAAAAGCATCAGATTAAGTTTATTGGCAGACATCATGATCAGTCTCAAAATGTTTAAGTACCTGTATACAGAAGTACAAATACAGTACTTTGCTGGATAGTTGGGGGACATGGCAATTTAATATATACACTGGATGGTTGGGGGACATGGCAATTCAGTATATATACTGGATGGCTGTGGGACATGGCAATTCAGTAATATATACACTAGATGATTGGGATACATGGTAATTCAATATATATACTGGATGGTTGGGGGACATGGTAATTCAATATAAAATACTGGATGCTTCAGGGTCATGAAATATGTCTGTGTGTGTGCGTGTGTGTGTGTGTGTGTAAATGTGCATGCATCTTTATGTGTCTGTATGCTCATCTGTTATGGTTTAGATAGCCCAGGTGAGCTTTTTTCTAAGGACTTTGCAAGGACTTTCAAAATTGTCAGGACTTCCAAAAGTTTTCATGGAGTACTTTATCTTACAGAAAATGGGTCATGCGCCCATTTTGAACTGCATACAGCTCATTCCTACTTGGGCCACATTCTTAAAAAATTAGTTATCCTTTCATAAATGTAACTGCAAAGTGACTTTACTCCATCTAGCAACTGTTGTTTCCTCTGACCCTCACAATTTTATCCCATTTCATTACTTTTGGAAAGCCTGTAAGCCTTGCATTTGGAAACTTATATATCTTATACAGTATTAACATTTTGTATTCCCTCACATAAATTCATGGAGCTACAAAATTCAAGGAGTTTTTAAAGTAACTCCTCAGATTCAAGGATTTTTCAAGGTTGTGTGAACCATGTTGGTGTATAAGACACTAACTAGATAAGGGACATATGACAACTTAACAATTTACAGTCCATACTGAATGATTTGGGGGAACAGTAATTCAGTAAGTACAGCACCCCATCACTACTGGGCCATTTATTATTACACATTTACTGCTATACTATGGGTATAGTCATAGATCTCATTTTTACATGCAAAATATATTCATTTAAGGTTGTCAAACTATAAGGTGGTATTCCATGGCTGCCATCAACAGCTTTAGAGGGAATACTATATATTGGATAATTGGGGGATATACAAAAATGGTATGTTTTTCAGAAAGTAATGTAGGCATGCATGTATGTATAGATGTATGTATATGGTTTAGGGCCTGTCAGCACAATACTGGATACATGGTGCCAATTTAAAAGTAAGTTCTAAAGGAATAACAAAGAATTGCAAAAAATAAATAAAATAGAATGACTTAGACAAACCTGTCCAAAAACATGCAAACAAGATAAAGATAAAAGGTAGTGTTACAACTTTGTAAAAGGTATATAAAATAAAAAGAAAATCCTTACATTATAAGATCAAAATTTGTTATATAAACCACATTCCCCGCCTCCAATCTATGATTTTCTCTGGTGGTATATCACCATAAAGTTTCTTCATCTTAGTTCACATAAAAAAACTTCTGCAGACCTGCCAACCCTGACGAGTCCGTCTCAGCAAGGCAGTTGATTTTTCTCCGTAAGATCGATCAGTTTTCAGTAAGGTGTAACAAAATATCAATAACTGCTATTGTAAAGCTAGAAAACATAAGTAAAAGTTTGACGCAGTGACAATAAACAGTATGTTCAACTGAAAAGTTTGTAAAGTACGCGTAGACATTACTTACCACTAGTACAGTTGCACAAACTTTAGTTCCAAACCCTATGCAACTCAATGGCTTGTTGCTATCTCTCAACTTGACGTAATTCTTGGAAATTCTTTATCCATTTCACATGACGACGGCAATCATATCTCCTTCCACAAGACATACTCAAATTGGCACGTGATGTCCAATAAATGTAATTGTGTCCTTTCCAGCTTTTATTCACAAGAATCTGAATACTCCTTTATATTCTTCTGTGTTGATTATTAACACCTTTTTAGAAGCTTCTTTTCCCTTTCGTCTTAAACATGCATCGCTTTCTGGATGCCATTTTTAAAAATTCTATAATCAACAGTTTGATCATGCAGACTCTTTGCATCAACAAATAGGTGCAGTTAAAAGCATCTGGGGTGCTGCTGTATAGTTAGTCTGGTTCCCTGACTAATGTTATTAATTCTAATACGAAACCCGGATCCATATCAAACAAGGATGAACCAATTATCCGGATTTTTCGGCAACGATCATTTTTCCGTAGTTTTTGCTTGCATGCCGTAACTCTGTATTTTAAGCGTAATTTTCTTAAGACTTATCGCAAAATCGTAAGAGTTGGCAGGTCTTAGAAGTTGATACACTTGACAAAAATGTATTTCAATGCCAGTAGATAGAAAGGGTTTGCACTCTGGTCCAGGTTCACCCATTGAGAACCAATGACCCTGCTATTTGATCACATTCCTTCATGAAAATTTAGCACATACTGTAAGCAACATTCTTATGTGGTGTGCACTGTATATGGTAGGGTGTACATAAACCTATACAAGGCAATCCATAAAACTGGAAGTACTAGATAAAGATTTTAAGTAACATGAGGGGTTTGGTTGTCCCCCAACAAGGGTACATGGTAACTGGTTGCTCTGACAGATTAGGTGGGTAAATTACTCGGCTAATGGTGCTTAGGGACTGTCCTACACTAACATAGGGCAACACTGACCAGGTACTCATCCACTTATCCAACTGCGGGAACAATCAAATTCGAGTAACTGATGCCCCTTCCCCACTCCCCAAACACATACACTTATTCAAGGGCCATCGTGGAAAGAGTTCTATCAAGGATCACTTGCTTCGAGTTAGAGGATATAAAGCTAAATTATGAATAACACACACTGTACTCTGGTCATTTTAACCTTCTTGATACAATGCTCAATATCACCACCAACTTAAATCCAATATTGGGTCAACAAAAAAAACCAGGTGGCAATAACTACTATAAAATAATGAATGACGAGTTAAAACAGTGACAATAAATTTCTTTACAAGTCTGACTGTCATCAAGCTGTATACCAAGATGGGCTGTGATCCAAAGATAATAATTAAAAGAGTTACTGTTGAGAAACAAAGGTGGATGGGTCAGACACTCAGTGGCTATCACTTCACCAAATAATAATGCAGAGAACAGACAATCAAACTCAGTCCAAGTCTCATCAATATCAAACTGCGTACCTACCTAATCTGAATGAAACCCAATGGTGATAACATAAGATCTTGTAAAAGTGGGTGGGTTAGACAATCAGGGGCTTTAGAAATGTTAAATCTGGATGTGTAACCTGAAAATCTAACCTGGCCATCAATTTCAAGATACCTACTAGATTAATTAAAGGTCCAGCCATAATTAAGGAAATTAATGTGCAGAAATGAAACTGGGGCAGACGGTCAAAAAAATGAAATAAACATAAGGAAAGGCACCATTAAATATTCCCTATCGTCTACAAAAAAAACCCCACTGACCCTTGATTAAAAAAGTTAAAAATTATCAATTTTTTCAACTTCACTAGAGGTTTGTTAAAAATTACCTTTTATGTAAGACTTTACATGACTGGAGAAACCCCCTTTTGTTTTGAATCTGCGCTCACATTGGACATAAAAAATCTGAAAAGAAAAAGAAAAAAACAATGCCATGAGACATGTCTGTGGGTATCATAGAACAGTTTTTTTTCACTTGCAGGCATAAAATGGATTTTTATTTTAATGTTCACTTTGCAGGCATAAAATGGATTTTTATTTTAATGATGATGACCAAAAGAAATTGCCATATGGCCAAAATGAAATTGACACCAACCAGGGCTGCTGAGCTGCAATTTTTTTCTAACCCCGCAGACCTGTGAACTGAAACAAAACCATTTCTGTAGGCAGTCAATGTTTCTCCGTTAAGTCAGACCAATTTTCAATAAGGTGTAACAAAACATCATGTACTGTTATAGTCAACTTGGAAAACATGCACTTGAGAAGTTCAGAAGCATGATCCGAGTCAGCAAAGGCAACATTATTTTTTACTAAAAAGTTTGTAAAGTATACTTAGGCCTTTCTTGATCAATATTTTACTATGTAGGACTTAATCTTCTCCGAGTGCATGATATAGATAGTCCTGTTTTCTAGTTATTTTAGTTTCATAATATCTAATATGGTCTGAAAACAAGTTTAAAAGACAGCAAGTTGCCTGTCACATTGACCCAGTTATAGAGTGCAAACGTGTTTACCCTGACAGATGTCAATCAGTACAAAAGTGACCTGTCCAAATTTTAGACAGTTGTCTGCTGTTTGTCATCCTGACACTGACAGCTGGAATGTCTAACATACAGTCTGAAAAACTTTGCTAAGTATGCATTTGGTTGTTTTAAGCATAGCTGATCGTCTAATCAGCTGACCCATCCCCACTCAAACCATATTTTTCACAAAATGGCATATTTTCATTTCTATTAGGCCCCCTCCCCCTTTGTGTGCTCAGAGATGTAGAATATACCCAATGCATCCTCCTGTATGACATAAGAGGTGACTGTCTGATGCAGGAGCTGCAGTGACTAGTACAAGGTTAGTGTGCCAGACTGGCAACCAAACAGGTTCAGGTTCGGCTACCATGGTGTCCTTTGGTTAGGCACTTTACTCCAATTGCCTCGGCAATAAATAACCTGTGTTTCTGTGCTGTAAAATACCAAAGGCAACCAAAACATTTCTATTAGGACCATCTCATCTGTTATTCAGAGTGATCATATATCACAGAGGCATTGTTTTATTTTACTTGTCAACAGTTTATCATGGCATCACACTCGCAAGCTTGACTTTGCTCACCATACAGATGCTTAAATTTAGTGCCATACAGCCTTCTCAAGCACTTCAGTAATACAGCTAAAAAGTCTAATAATTAAATAGAACGGGGGTATAACTTGACCTCACTCATCCTACAGATGCTGAATTTTATGCCAAAGAGCATTCTCAAGCACTTCAGTGATAGAGCTGTGGAACTTGATAACTGAATGGAATCCAGGCAAACTACATCTTCAAGGAAAATGACAGCCCATAAAATAGATACCCTTAACTGAAGCTCACATGTTTGTGAAATATTTTCCAGCAACTACAGTGAAATTATAGCAGCAAATAGCTCTGGAAGTGTGACAAATGTTTTTCTCAAAATTCACCCACACTTAAATTTTAGTAGCAACAGGTTTAAAAGTGAAAATATAGTCCAAACAATTTATTTCATCTTAAAACATATACCTGCTTGATTGGTCATATTAGCTATGTCACTGAGAGGGGCACTAGCAGTGTCAGCTGAAGCAGCTTGGTTTGCAATCCCTGTGGGAATGGTGGCCTTTTCACATGGGAGGGCACTGGTAGTGCTATTTGTTGGACTGCTATCAGTATCACTTGAAGGATGTTCAAAGTGTCACTTTTTAAGGGGTCAACTTCATTTGTAGGGGTGTATGAAACAGCAGAGATGGTGACTGTATCAGACATACCTGTAAAACAAACTATAATGAAATTCTCAAGGTCCACAATTCATATATGTTTTTACAAGCCAAATGCAATAAAGATGTCCTCCATTAAATTTGACAGGTAATTTTATAGCAACTGGTGAAGACAAAACTACTACTGATAAATAAGCCATCTTTAACATAATACCTCCAAGGCAACAGTATTACAACAAGAACATGTGACTAGTCATTTAGAGGCCTTGAACTGATTCAAGATTTTCAGCATACCCCAGGTTCACTGAGGGTATGTTAGGAATGGTCCCTATGGACGGCTGGAAAAACTGAAAATTGTCTTACCGACTCCAATACGAAAAAAGTGTATAAAGTCTAGGAAGTTACAGATGTCATTTAAAGCTCAAACATACCAGCTTGGCTGGTGTCCAGTGAAGCAGTTATGTCCATGTTCTCTGGGGGAGTGGTGGTAATGTCACATGGGGGAGCAGGAGCAATTGGTGTTCTCCTTGTATGTATGTTGGCTATATCTCTGGTTATTTCACTTTTGAAGAGCCAATGAGGGGAAATGCTGATTTTATTAGACATATCTAGACAGTCAGCTGTAAATAAATGTTAAAGATCCACTATTAATTTAGGCTTTGCTCATTTGGCTTATGCAAGGACAAAAGCCAACTGTTTATTCTTTGATAGATTTCTGGTTCAGCTAAGTATAGTGACTAGGAGGGATGACAATATTAGAAAAATATCTCAAACTGCCATGTCATATAATGAATTAAATTTTATGACCATGTTCAAATAATTGGCTAATAAGAGTTGTTTTGTATAAATTCAAGTTTTAATAAGGGGTTCTTATGCATACCTAAATTCAACCTGCATGATATATGGTCATTTCTGTTTGATTTGCACACTCTTACTGACTGATGGCATCACTACACTGACTTATTCAGATAATACAAAGATGCATCAAGATACATTATGAAACCCTATATTTTTTAATATACAAAACAAGCATTTGAAAAACTGGGAAAATGCAAAATAAGAGAAATAGTTTCTAAATATTCTATAACTGAAAAGTTTGGTTTGAAAACCTGCCATCCTGATTTAAATAAAAGGGGGAATTTTCTAAATATTGGAGATATTTATTGAAGTAAACAAGGTATGCCTTGCAAAACAAAATGAACAATATTTGCGCATTCAGCTAACAGTTAACTTTTTGGCATGATGCATTGTAATTTGTATGAATCTTGCAACTGTACATCCTAGAACTGACCCTGTGGTATGCCATATACTTATAAGGTGTGTACCAGCATATGGTGTTTTAAGTTCGAGAATAAAATTGTATGCCCTGAAATAAAGGAAGTGTAAATTTTGTACAGATCTTGAAGTGGAGAAAAAACTTTTTAAAAAAGTTTTCAACTGTTAATCAATTATGCAATATTTCTATACTTACTACTTAGTATGTTGATACATGTCAATTGGTTGCTTGATGTAATGCTGTCAGAAACATAATCTGAAATGTATAAGAAATCGTTTATTAAACAAGACCTATGAAAGAAAAACCTTTACACAGTATATTATCACAAATTGAGTGTATTTCAACCCTAATTATTTAAATTAAATTTGGGACATACATACTTTGGGATAAACAGGGATAACACTATATATTCATTGACAGTATTTAAAAAGAGTACTTTGAACAACACATTATGTACCCACCCTATAGTCTATATTGATAACATGAATATTTGTGCAGAAACCAGTTTTCTTTTTTAGTCAGAGTGACCTTGACCTTTGAATTTCTGACCCAAAAATCAATAACCTTCTTCCATACCCCAAGTGCAAGCCGTCCACAACATTTTGTTGAGGTATGTCATGTAGAACTAATGTTACTATGTTACTATGCAGACACTAATTTTCTTCATAATGTCACAGTGACCTTGACTTTTGTCCTTTTGATTTGAAATGAATAGGTTTTTCCTTATGCCAAGTGCAAACCATACACAAAGTTTGGTAACCATAGACGATGGAGATCTTAAGTTACTGTTTTTTTTGTTTTAGTCAAAATGATTGTGACTTTTGGACCCTGAAATCGATACAGTTCTTCCTTATCCCAAGTGCAAGCTATCCACGGAGTCTTGGTAACTGGAGAACTTGGTTTATTGTTCAGAAACCATTTTCCTTCTTTCAGTCAGTATTCTTGATATTTAAGCTTTTGAACCTGAAATAGATAGGGTTCTCCTTACCCCAAGTACAAGCTATCCACAAAATTTGGCAACTCATGATGGTGGACAACTAAACTTATTGTGCAGAAACCAAAATTGTAACAGGTGGAAAACATCGTAACATAATACACTCTGCCTTGTGGCACACATATAAAATAACTTGAGTTAAGCCAAATCAGCTAGGCTTGTCTTAGATCTTGAATAGTTCAAACTCTCCTGTGAGTAATACCCTTGTGAAGTACAGTGTAGCTGAAATATGTTCATGTACACAAAATGGCTGACATATATTCAGTCTTGTAGTATAAAAAAGCCTTGACACTGATGATATGATTAACAAGTTTCAAGATAAAAGGTTGTGACTTCTGCTCTGTAAAGATGTTCCTACACTGAAATTAGTCGGACCCTGCAGTAGAAATAGATTCAACACCAGCTGAGAATATCTTTTATTAGTTATTTATACTGAAAAGATATAGAAACTAAAAGACTGAAACTTTGAACATATCTGGTCTCTGAAGAATCAACATACCACTACTTGCATCAGGAATATACGTTTTGTCTAGATCAAATGGATAATCAGAAACTGAAATTCACAAAAGTAATCAGCCAATTATAAGAGTGATCAAAATGTTTATAATAAACATTATCTGTTTAAGCAGTTAAAGGAAATTTATAAAATATTCACTTTCTTGCAATATCATAAACTAAGCACCATGCTAACCATTTTAACTGAACTTTACAAATCTCCAATGGATTACTTTCAAAATTGTCTCCCTCTTTTATGTCGACAGGCTCAGCACACAAACTATTTGAATTACCTATTTAAGAAAATAATGACTTGAAAAGAGGTATCCATTTCACTAGATAAATATCTCTTCGAAAATTCAAAATTGGGGGTATAATATACTGATTAGGTCATGCAAAACCCACTTAAGATATACAAATAAAATTTGGTAGGCATGTCTGTATGTATCGAGATGACCATAATAAATTTTGATGCCATGGACATGTTGGCTGTGAGATTTGGGTAGTCATGTGCCTAGCAATGCAAATGGCGAGTACGAGGTCAAATTTCATTAATGCTGTAGATTCATCTCATCTGTCAGGCATTTATGTATGCATTGTTTATGGCTTAGGGTATGTCAGCACAATACTGACCACAAGGTGCCTATTTAAAAGTTATATAACAATAATAAAGAACTGCAAATAAATAAATCAAATAAAGTAACTCAGACCAACCTTTCCATAAACATGTAAACAATATAAAAGATAAAAAGGTAATGTTAAACTTAGTTAAAGGTATATAAAATAAAAGATAAATGCAAAAATTATAAAATCCATACAATATAGGATCAAAATTTGTGATATAAACTGCATTCCCCCTCCCCAAAAGGTTATGGTTTTCTCGGGTGGTACATAAATTTTAAACTAATATGGCCCAACCACCAAAATCCACCTAGAATGACCACTTTAGCCTAAAAATAGTGTTGATTACACTCAGTTACAAGATTTTAAAAAATGAGACTCGCTTTTCTCAGATTGCAAACATGCACTGTACTCTCACTTTGGATTGGGACTATTAAATTTTCCAAGGTAGAACTGGTTTTAGGTTGGACAGACTGCCTGAAATTGACACTTGGGAGACAAGTGATAGCATACACTTGACACCTTGTTTTCCCATGCTGCAGTGCCTGTTTTGCCAGTGTAATTATGTGTGTATGATAGTACATGCTGGAAATCACCAATTTGTCTACCTGGCAATAAAGGCCACTTTTAGAATTTTCTCTTTTCTTCTTGAATATATCTGACATTTTGGCAAGAATGTTTTTCATTATTCTTGATGGGAAGCACCATTATGATCATGTCATATCATTATCTTAATTTTAGAGTTTTTGCAGGGGAAGGCAGCCTTAAATGTGGTTGCTTACAATAAATAGAAACACATTTATACCACCAAATGCAAGAAGTACAATGGAATGATACCTGCGTATCATGATCTACCTTTCTGTGACATTTGCCATGGAAGAAAATTAACTGCATGAACAATAAAAGAAAACCACTGTTTGCCATATGGCCAGACTGTGAAGTGTGTTTCATCACAATCAAATGTTCTGAAGTAATTGAAATGAACAAACTCATCCTGTTAAATGACTTTACCATGAAAAAGTGGAAAGAAAAACTGAAAATGCAACAAGAAACCAGGGTACAAAAAAGTTGAATACAGGTCACAGAGTTACTTTTTCTATATGTTATAAAAACACATCCCCAAACCATTTTAATGCCACTGGTTATTATGAAATATAATCAAGACATGAAATTTAAGACAAAGGTTAATCATGATCAGTGTAGCATGAAACATAGGTCAGTGTGACTTATTCTTAGGGTGATGTTGCATTACTCACAGATATATTTTATCAGCAAAATAGAACTTGAACTTGAAGTGCAAAATGTTCCCATGAATCGGACTAACAGATACCATCAATCTATAGGTTGAAACCTGCTTTGCAATCCGGCAAACAACAAAAAAGTGAAGAAACTGCTTTGTGGTAAATCAAATAGCTATCTTTGATAAAGTTTTTTATTTACTAGCGCAGCTGCAAATATTTTAAAAATAAATATTAAAAAGAAAACAACAAAAACAAAACCAAGAGATCCCTTTTTGTCGAGCTCATCTTTTATTTAACAAAGTAAAAAACACTAACAGTGAAGTTAATCTATACTTTAACATTGACGTTAATCTAGGGTGTGGACGGACATATGGCCACCAAAGTGAATGCTTATCCAAGCTTCAGCCAAGGTGGCTCGACAAAAAACCCCAGGAGTTACCTATATATGAGAGCATCTCATTATTCTTTCCTCGATTTTTCTACATTAAAAAAAACATCAACAAAAAACTACAAATATGTTCAATGAACATGAATGCGAAACCACCCCTCTGTTGGACCCTAATACTTGAGAAAATGACATAGGTGCAAAACTTAACAATTGTTTGACAGATGGACGGATGGGATGAACAGACACAGGTAACACCATATGCTTCTTCCACATTCATGGTGGGGCATAAAAAAATGGAAATACAAGAAACTAGCCAACAAAACCAAGACAAAATATTTATGTGGCTTTGATTTATGACATATACTTGAAAATGGGCTTTCATTCTGCAACTATAATTACTCTCAGAAATTTCTTAAAACTTTAGAAAATTAATGAGAAATTTTCATGTGGCATGTAAGAGTTTGTGCTGGCAAAACATGTATTGTAATTTTACATCACTGAATGTGAACAAACAATTACTTTAAAAATGCTGATAAAATGGTGATGCCATCATCATCATTGCTGTAGATGTGATACCTTAGGGGTCAAAGCTTTTACAAACTCTTTGGACTCGAGCAAGTACATCAACATGTGGCTCAAAGTGAAGCTCTGACAAAACAGCTTTCACAAATTAAGAATTTCAATTATGATTACATTCACTGTCTTAAACACAACCTGAAGGATATGTTAAATGGCATTGACGTCAATATGCAGTAACTGTTGTATAATAAATATCCATACCTTCAAAACATGTTCTTCCTCCACCACAGATTTCTTGTTTCATCCCCATAGTCATAAATCAGTTCCTCCCCTTTCTTTATATTCCTTAGAGCAAAAAGACATAATCATGGTTTCTTCTGATTCTGAAACTTTTTAAACTTCATGACACAGTTTGATGGCTCCAGATAAGTGTCATTTACATACTGACACAGTCTGCCCTGTGTGCATGTAGAATCTTTGCTATAATGTACAAAGCAGAGGCTAAATTCACAAAATACCACTTTATTTCATCAAATAATAAAGGATCCATGGAACATCCTATCTTGCCAATTTTTTTAGACTAAGTAATAAACAAGGGTTCTGTTTGCAATTTTTCTCAGAGGGTCAAAATTTTAATGTGGATTCAATTTCAAGGTCACAGTTAAAAAGTTATGAATCACCATATTATGGCTGATGATGTGTAAAATCAACATACAAGTACAAATGTATGTGGTCAACTCTTGTTATAATGTTATACTTCTGTTTAACGAAAATTCTGTTTCTGACATAAACTCCAGATGAACGAATATACACTGGACATAGTGGTAAATTTGATTCTTTAGATTCTAATCAAATGCACTAAAACATGTAAATCAGGTCAGAGTGACCTGGTTTTGATATTGTGGTGTAGCACTCATAAGTTATAACAAACAAAGTTTCTTTACAAGCAACAGGGTCAAGTACATATTAAATACCAAAACAAACTTAACCAAACTCAGTGAGTGATGCATGAAAACAGGTTCACAGTATGAAAGCTACTTTTCATATAATTTCAAATTGATCAAGATGCATCCAGATTTTGGACATAAACTCTGACAAAGAGAAACTAAACACTGCTTATTATTAAACTACATTCTTTATCACTTCATAAGCAATCTAAATCTATCAGCTCCCTTCACCCCCATGTGGTTCTCACCCAGAGTCTATTCTAGATGCAAGATTAGTAGGCAAATTCTGCCCAATATCAGATAACACATTATTCCCATGTCATGTCTTTGACGAGTTTCTAGACCTGAAACGAATATCTAAACTTTCAAATCAAAATACTTTTTAGCAAATATTTTAGTAGAAAATTGGTATTAGAATATTCATTTTGTTATCTTAGCAAGTTTGGCAGAATTTTGTAAAAGAAACAAAAAGTGAAATGTGAACTATGCAACGTTGAATTAATTTACAAGGGATTAAATTCAAACCTTCCAAATCACCTCAAATTCAAACTTGCAAGATAATCGTGTCAAAATTCTGAATTGTCATATTACTCAACATCACCATTTATATTCATTATACTCTTTAAAAGATAACATGTAATAATGCAAGTTGGTGAAGAACATGGTATAGAATAGAGTTTACAAAGCTTCTATGCATCAATCAAACTGAACTCCCCGCCAATATTTTGTTTTCTTTTTTCAGCCATTCGTTCTGTCAGACCAGTTATAGTCAGTCCCCACAAACCATTACCACCACCACCACCACCACCTGATCATATTGCCTTGGAAAGTTAACTCCAATATATTTTTGCATTTGTTTTTTCTTCTTAAATTTTTGAAGTCATTATGTAGCTATGGAATTAATATGCTTAAAATCTGATACCATCATTTTAATCATTTACTTAGAAGTCAGTAATGCATATGTCAGCTTTGTATCATTAAAACGTACATGAGTCAATTGATATGGCTTTGGAACAGAACCATTTATGCTGTAAGGTTTGCGAGCTTGCTGTTATAATAAAGCTTGCTACTCTCTGTTTTTCTGTAAATTAGTACAAATCATGTCATTAAGAAATTTTTGAGATAATCCCAGCATTTAACTGAACAGGTAATCAAGTCTCATCCCTTTATCATCTGTCTTCAACACAAAAGGAACATTCATGGTTGTACTGAGCTTGAAAATAAACTGTAAAAATAACACTTACACTGATTTGACTTTTGCAATGAATCCCCAAAAATGTCCTCAAGATGCCTACAGTGTCATTTAGTTAGATTTAGATGACATAGTTCACATTGTTTTCAATGCAGCTTAATGGGGAATGGGGTTGGTGGGGGTGTCCATAAATACCAAAGTAGGCAAAGAAAAGAGAATGAATTTGATACTTTCATTAACATCAATATATATTCAAATCATATCTGAATACTTCAATGAATATTCAAATAGGAAAATGTGGTATTTGTTTCAGCTCTACAAGTTTCCATTGTTTAACAGGTTTTTTTTTTTGTGATTCTTCATATAGTATGCAAGTACAGATGTTAAATGACCAAAGATGCTCTCGACACACATCAGTGTTAGATATATATACACCTTAATTTGAGCATGTACTCCTCAAAATTTGGCCATGGGTGTTTAATTTGTAATGTCTGTGCACAGAAGATTTGAAAGCATGTAAAAAAGTGTGCACAAGCAGAAAGATGAAGTCCAAACCTTGCACAATGTGGGTGTATCTCAAAGACACTGGCTATTGAATCTTATTTCTAAAAATACAAACACTATATTAATAAACATACCACTCTTGTTTTCCATCAAATCTGTATGAAAAAGATATAGAACATTTTCATCCCATCTTTAGCATATTATCTCTAACGTTCTTCTGCCTCTTGGATATTTATGCACTCTCCAAAATACTCTAACAAAAAATCCCCTCTTTTCCATTTCTCATCAGCGAAAACAGTCCATAACCTGAAAAATACCATATAGATCTAGATTGCTACATGTTTTCTCTTCGAAAGGCTTATGTATAGGCTTATAAACTGCTTTCATTTGGTAAAATGCAATTTATGTCCAATTTAAATACAATTTTATTTTTATTTCCAGAATTCAGTAAAACAATACAAGTGCATTGTTAAGCAATAGGAATGCAAGAATAAGCAAGTAGCAAAAAGACTCAAATTTCAAACCCACTCTGGGACCTTCTAGAATCCAAAATTTTCTTCATTTACAGTAGTGTGAATATAATGTACCTAGTAGGAGTACCATAGATGGTATCCTTTGTATCCCAGTGACTTTCTCTTTTGATCGTTTGGCCACCAATGTTGGTGTCAAATATACATTTCACTCAAGTGTATACCCAATCCATGGTTTGCCTACCCTCCCTTGTATTATTTACATTTCTTTTCCACCTGCTTTACTTTATTCAAAATGGTCATATTTTCTTATTAAAAGACATATTTGTGAAACTTTTAGTGTAAAAGGTTTACTGCTATTGTCGATTCACTACATACTGCATTCAGCCCTCAAAATTTGTTTATTTTTCAAAAATGTCCATTAACCAGACCTGCCAACCCTAAAGAGACATTCTCAGTAAGTCAGTCGAAATTTTTCAGTAACTTGGACCAATTTCCAGTAAGGTGTAAAAACTATTAAGTACTGGCAACAAGTAAAATTTAATAACCGTTACAGTTTATATCCATGTTGCAACTTACAATATATAGCTACTGATGTGACTGGTACATGGTACTTTTTCACTTTCTAAGAAACTTCTGGTCAAACTCCATTTTCAAGCATTCTCCCCCCTTCACTTTCATGACTAGTATTGCTTCCAAGGTATCAACTGACATAGATGATCTAGATTTTGAGTGTTTTTTTGCAACAAATGAAAACACCCTCTCACAATCTGCATTTGAATGGGGAACAATAAGTACATTCTTCGTGATGCTGGACAACAATTTGTATTTGAACTGGCCATTAGCATCCTTGAGTTTACTAATAAGATCCCATTGCTTGTCAACTCGTTTAGTGTTTAATATCTCAGGATTCAATTCATCTACTTGGTAATTCAAAAACTCTGCTTCCAAGTTGTCTCACCAGTTAGTTTCTTTGGGTCCCATACACATAAATCTTGATGGGAAATACATCACACTGCTAAAATCACTCACCATCATTTCTGACACATCAGCAACTGCACTGTGTTTCAGAAGTTCATTATTCAAGGGAAACCTCTTAACAATGTAATCACAAACAGTTGTGTAATAGTCCCTTACATCTTTATAGAATTGACAAAGGCTACTTTCATACAGCTTCCTTTCAGCCAAGTATTTTCTTGTTTCTGAACCTACTGTAAGTGTATCATCTGACTTTTGTTTCTTACAATCATGATAACTGATATCAGTAAGATCCTTGGCTTGTGAAATTTCTGTAGCCTTTACAAATCTGATCAGCAACTGCTTTAATAATTCAAGCATGTTTTCTCTAAGTTTGTAGATCACAGGCTCCTCCTGTTGCATGATTAAGTTGTACTTGTTAAATAATGGAATTATGTGGTCAAGAAATAAGCAATAAATCTTCGCCCTCCGGGACTGCAAAGCCTTATACACATTCATAGCCTTTTCCTCTCTGTAACTGATTGTTTTTACTGTCTTTCCAGTCATTTCTAACCAATGGTGTCTGACATCTAGACAGAGCCTTTTTATCTGATTTCTGTGATATAGCTTTCTCTAAGGAACCTATCTTGGGTTTTATTCTCTCTCTCTCTTTCCTGCTGATGGAGACTTGAGGATAGTACTAGTTTAACTTCTAGATTTATCACAGCTCAAAGCTTTACTGCATGTATCTACACTGTCGTTATTTCCTTCTTTATTACTAGATACATGTGGAACTTTATCCTTGGAAATAGACACCTTCTTTGACATCCTACTTTTGGCTTTAGCTCTTTTGCCTATAGCCTCTTGTTTCTTGGTTTCTTTACCAAAATATATTTGTAAGGGTTCCCACTGTTCCAACAGTCTCTTTATACCTTCACCAAGAGACAACCATCTTGTTACACAATGCTTCAATATTTTTCTCTGCTCTTTCCCACAAAGAGTCTGAAGATCTTTCAGTTCCATTTGTCTATTCACACTTTTATCCAAATAATATGATATGTCCACTAATAAGTCATCAAAACTAATAGACAGCATATCAGCCCCCTTTTTAGCTGCTAAATGTATCAAATGTCATGAACATCCACTCAGATACACTGAGGGATTCACCCTAGTTATATGTCCAAATACACCTTTACTGCAACCTGTCATCACTGAAGCATTATCTGATTCAAAGGCAATACAGTTATTCCAACTTACGTTTCTCTTTTTCAAATCCTCATCCAATAATGTGAAAATATTTTCCCCAGTAGAGTCTCCATCACATGTTGGAACTGACAAAAGTGCTTCAGTTACAACCCCATCTGTGTTATCAAAATATCTAACAACAACTGGGTACAGCTTCTCAGAATCATTGCTACCATCAGTTGCTATACTGAAAGGTTGGGATGAAATATTGTTAACAATGCCTTTCTGTATTGACTTGCACTGTTGTAATACAATAACAGTAGTTTTTGTTCTGCCACACTGATAACTATTTGCTCCTGATGATTTGGGAAACATGCACTTGAATAGTTTAGAAGCATGGTCAGATGCAGCAATTGCAACATTATGCTCAACCAAAAAGTTTGTAAAATATACTTCGGCCTTAATGACCTCCAATTCAGTTTCTGGCACTACGGATCCAAATCCCATAGAGGTCAGCGACTTACAACTTGATTTCATTGCAATGTATTCTGTATGTTTTTTGGAATTCACGTGGCGGCAACAGTCATCTCGCCCACCATGGGAAATATTCAATTCAACACGACATAACGTGCAATAAATGCAATGGTCACCTTTTTTCTAAGCATGACCAAGTATCTGAGTAATCTCGTTTATACTTTTGCAACCACTGTTTCAGCTTTTTAGGAGGCTGGTTGTCCTCTACACCTTTGATGCATTTTCGTTTGGAAGACAATTTCAGATGACCGGATGACAAAACATAAAATGAAATCTAGATAAGATGCGCGCTTCTCACAAACAAAATAGGCAGGTTTAAAGCATCTGAGGTACCAACGTATAGTTAGTCTGGTTCCCTACCAAAATCCACTCAATCTAAGATGAAACTCCGAATCCAAACACAGAGTCTAATACAAAAATCCGGATCCGGAACGAACCAGTACAAAAAATATCCGGAACTGAAAAGAAAAGACCATCATATTTCCATACTTTTTGCTATCATTCCGTAAGTCCGTAATTTGAGTGTTTTTTTCGTAAGACTTACGCAAAATCGTAAGAGTTGGCAGGTCTGATTAACTATTATGTGCCGGCACAGGGATTTCTCAATTGATCATCACAATAAGAGGTCTCAATCAAAGCTGGTAGCTAGCAATTTTTCACTGCACAGGGTGTATTTCCAAGGTTCCAGTGATGTAAAAAAATCCATCAACATGCTGCTTCATGGTAATGTATAGCCAATGTCTTGCAAATAATGGCTAAGGGTTACAGTTTTCATAATTATTATGCTTATGCTTTGACATGGTGAGTAGTGCTCTCTCTCTCAAGCAGTAAAAGTAGGACTGATACTTATTATTGTCTCATATAGGCAAATAAAAGCCTACCCATAAAAATAAAACCTACCCATAAAAATAAAAATTTTTAGGTTAACAAACAAAATTTACCGCACTACTGTTCACTAAACGTTTAAGTTGCCCATCTCTACCCCATTTAACCTGCTGTCAGGAATATAGCCTTGAGACAGTTGAGCTGTAACAAGCTTTGTCTGTGTCATCTCTATCAATTCTCCGACAAAGAAACAATGTGTAAACTAGACCTAGTCACCTCTGAATTAAGTTTAGTTGGCGACACCTTTAATGTTTGTCTGACAAAGAAACAATCTGTAAACTAGACACAGTGACATTCAAATTTATTTTAAGGTATTTTTGTAAGTTTCATGGATAAACAAATCAAAGACAGTTTGATATGATTTTTTGGAATATCCTATGACCAATGTCTGGTTGCTCAGAAAATATGCCAGTCAAAACCTTTGAACTACTGGACATGTCTGACAAATACAGGGATTTAAGGGAGTCTGGTCTTCTACAGCAAAACAAATAACAAAAAGACCTACCTAAGTCTTAATTTATGTACTAATACCTTTGTAGTCCGAAATATATTTGAGGCTAAAGCCATCTTCGTCCAATCCCACATGGCACCACCATTCTGCATCTTTTCCTGGGTCCACATGCTTGCTTCTTTTCTGGAATCAAAAATATATTATTATAGCTCATATAATAACAAACTACATGAAATGTAAATATACATGTACATTGTTATTCATTACTATATCAATGTCTGCTGCATGCAGTCTCAATACAAAGACTTGCATACTTATCTATCACTGTCATACTAACAATGCTTGCACTGAAAACCCCATGTTAATATAACAATCCATAGAGTCCAAGGAGTAATCAAGATTTTCAAGATGGCTGCCCTGGTGCCATATTGAACAGTTTACACTAAGCATTACAACTGCGCTATGAATACTAGGTTTTTGCATCGTGCATGTTTTATACTTAATGTTGGCATTTCCGTGTGATTGCATGCTTCTGTCTGTAGACTATGGGCTTTCTGAACCCTTTACATGTAGGTTTCAAAATGGGGGAAGGGTAGTTCCAAAATCAACAGAAGTTCTCAAACAGACTGACACTCTACTGACCAAAAAGAATTTCCAGGAATCCAAGACAAATCCTTTTTTTAACATTTAACTGTGCGGAAACATCTGTGATACTCATGAGCTATAACAAGAGTTTCAAATTTGCTGCCACAGTAGCCATATTGGAAGTAATATCAGCACCATTTTCATCTAGGACCAGCTAGATATCATAAGAAGCCTATCTGTGAAAACCCCATATCTATATGACTTTCCATTCAGGTGAAACAGCAATAACACGATTCTGAAAATCAGTGATGTGATGGTCATACTGGTTGTCAGATTTGCACCATTTTCAGTTAAGACCAACTACACATTATACAAAGCCTTTTAATGAAATCCCATGCTGATTATGACCATTCATCTAGAAGTAACATTAATCATACTTTCAAGATAGTTGCTGTGGACATCCTAGCAGCAGCATTTTCATTTAGGACCAACTAAACCTTGGGGTGAATGTGTGTGTAATGTTTCATGGCAATTTTCCAAGTAGTTTAGGAGAAGTAGTAATAACTTCTGCCAACAGACAGACAGATGATGAACAACAGGCCATCCCGTAAGATCTACTCTATGACCAGTACAGCTAAAAACGAGAATCCTTATATGGACTGAAATAGCAAGAAATTTTGCAAAAAGAACCCCCGAGTTTGTTTGACTCCAAAATCCTGAGTAGGGGCCTTCAAGGAAAAATGTGTCAGGTTCTAAAAATGTATGCATCAGGGAAAACCCTGGGGTCATGGTTTTGCATCTCTTATCAGAGACCATAAAGGCATTACTATACTACCGGTAATTGAGCCAAGGAAATGTTGTTTGCATCATATTGTAGCCCAAAAGTAAATCATCAATATTTTTTCCTTTGATTTGTCCTCAAGATTTACTAACCAGTGAAGAATATTACTTGTATTCAACAAGCAGCATTAAAGCCTAAACAGAAAATAAAATGTTTACAGAGTTCAGATTGTTGGCTTGTGCATAGGATGTCAATGAAAACAGGTATGGTTTGGCCCAATTTGAAAAGGTCACTTGCACTTAAAATTCCAGTCGTTTAATTCAAATGCAACTATTTCCAAAAAATACAACATAACCCATTATGACTTGTTTTACATGCAGCATCCAACATAAGCCAGATAGTCTTGGTGCATTCAAACTTAGAACTAATGCACTGGATTTCAACAAAAATGTAGAAAAATTAGGCAAATATATAATACCTAAAATGGCTTAAACCCATATTTACCCATGCATTTAAATAATACCTGGCATGATTCTTTTCAGCTGCACATAAGCTTTCACATCAAATTAATTTAAACATGTTACAAAACCTCCACATTGCATTGTTGCAGGTGCTGTCCATTCTATTAAACTCAACCAAAATATACCGGTTAGAGCAAAAACTATATCACTCATTCAAATGTACGTATATTTCTCATAAAATTGTACGTATACATTACTGTCATCATCCAGGTTCTGTCATCGATGCAAAACCTAACTGACAGAAATAAGCAAACTTTACAAGCTTGACAGCCAACTAGCTAACTGGGAAATACCAAATTTACTCAATTAAACTCACAGAAGGTGATGCTTACTTGAACGTAAACTCTGAAACTGAAGGGTTGTAACATAGATCCCCTACTGTATGGTATACCAGTCTTCTCTAATTGATCATGACTTTTTACTTCATCATTTCTTTCCATAATAATAATATAAAATGTATTAAAAGAAAAATCCCCTGCCTTCATAAAGTGGTCATTTACTTGGATCCCAAACTGCAAACATCACACCCTTATGATAGGTGAAGAGCACCATACAACAGCACTTAATGATAGAAAGTAAAGTTATGTACCTGTGGTGAACAAGCATTCTTTTCCTCTTGTTTCTTAAGGCTGGCTCTAAGATGACGAAATAGAAGGGAAAAAAGTCATAGCCAGCAAAAATAAGAAGTTAAAACTAAAAACTACATAAAATTATTTATTACACTTTTATACAAAAATACATTATAACAAGAACTGAGTGTTCTTTAGGTAACTATTTTTTATGCTGCAATTGTGTGTAACTGGTAATGATATATTTCCAGGAGAAGGAACCGGTGGATTCAATACATGTAAACAGTATGTGAACAACACTTTGTTGTAATTCTTCAAGGATGAAACCATAAAGAATATTTTTAGGGCATCTGATCTAATGATAAATTGGACAAATTGGGAACAGAGTGTTCGTGGATAAATTGCTAAAATTGGGAATTCTGCATTTATAAGCATTTTTCATTGGAACAAAGACCCAATTTTAGCCTCTATAACCACCCCAATCCCAGGCTATTGCATGCCCCTCCCCCATAAACACAGAACTTTTGTTTACATTTTATCTTTGCTTGCACCTTAAAACCATATGTCGATAATTAGAGTTATCCAAAAAATAGTATATGTAGATAGATATGTAAATGATGAAAAAAAGGAAGGGAATCCAGATATAGTTAGAAGAGCAAAGACAAACATACACATATATAAAAATCGACAGATAAATGGATAGGTAGATAATGGTTTTGGAAATGGCTAGATTTTTAAGAGAGAAAGACATTAAGGTAAAAAGAACCTTAAACTTAAAAATTAAACAGCCAAGAACAAAACCATTTGAACTTAATTTTAATCATGTCTCAATATATCATGACATCTTTCTGTATCTACATTTTCATTGAAAGATCAATTGATCATTCAGCTTTAAGTATCCATCCAGCAAGGAAACAAGTTAAAACTGAGTCCCTCATTATATAGTCCAATATTAATGAATTCACTCTTTTCTTTTTTTCTGGGGAGTGTTGTGTCCACTCACATGTCTGCTTCCACTTCCAGGTCATCCAATTTTCACCTTGAATCGGCGACATGCATCTAAACAATCTTTGACATGCCAAATTTGCAAAGATTTGTTTTTATCCATTTCATTATTTGCCAAACAGCAAGTATGCATCAGTGTCATATAATAATAACATTGACAAGAGAGTATAAATACTGCTTGGGGGATCTAGGCTTCCAAGTGGCTAATCATTAGTGATGAGTGCCTTTTATCTGCGAAAAGCAGCTGTGAAGGAAATCTCAATAGTTATATTATTAACAATAATCACCTCGTCAGTTTGAAATTGATGACAGGCATCAAAACAATCTCTGACAAGCCGACTGTTTAGAGTTAGTAATCTTGGGACTTGGAACTCACAAACTGCTCATGGCTATGTTAGGATTTTTAAGTCGGAAAATCTGTATACTTACAGATATTAAAATTTAAATATAACTGACAAGCTTAAATATCAACGTTTATTTCCTGTTTTCAAAACTTGCCTTAAGTAGTAAATATTCACACTATCATGTCTGCGCCAGAAAATGTGAGGCTGACCTTAACATTGACTACAAGATGGAAATGACAGACTTTGACAGTATATCATGTGAAACAACGGATCAATAGATGAAAGAAACTGCAGGCAGTTATGTTATTGAAGAATGCAGTACATATCATTGCTAAAAAGGTGTTGATATATGTACTGATACTGTGGAGAGACTGCAAAGTACAAAACTAGTGTTACAAAGCATTACTAATTGAACACGAACTCTCTCTTTCTAAATTTTTTTACCTTGGAAACTTGAGCTTGCCCAAGCCAAATTGAGCTTGTCGTGGGTGTAAGGCAAGTGGATTTGTAAAGCCCTACAGGCTGGGTCATCTTCACTAACCATGGGTTATTGATACATAGTTCCCCATTTACAATGAATTAACTGGATCAATGACCCTTGGTTAGCAAAGATAGGCTTGATATATTGGCTCCATGTCAGCTGTGTGCTACCTAAAGTCAAAAATGTTTGTTGATGGAATTCAGTGATTTGATGACAGAAAGTTGGGAAATTGAAATTATAGGGATTAAATGATCATGGGTGGGTATTTATCAATGTATAAATTGTACCTATTCACTCATAAAGTTAACAGAAAGTGTGGACTTTATGTTCACTTTGTGAGTGATTAGGTAAAATTTACACTTTGATGAATATCCACTCATACTCATTTAATCCTATAGTATTCCTAAAATAATCTAGAATCAATTAGTTCTGATTTGTTTATATTGAAAGACAAGAAAATAGATGCAACTTTTCTTTCTACAAACATCTGCATGTGCACACTGTCCAGAGATTTCTTTCAAATGGCAAAGATCATGATGCTGGTCATGGTGTTAGTAATAATGAAAAATAATTTCACATCCCACAGACAGACTGCAATATAATTTCAAACCCATGGACACAGTTGGTTCATTCATGCATGACAGAGAAAGCAGTCTTTCTTGCCATTCTCTTTCCATGTGTGAGCACAGCCGCCATGATTCTGCTTTTTCTGTGATTGTTATTTTTTTGGCTCAGTTCATCAAAGTAACATCATAAATGGCAGGTACAAGTCTAGAGACACGGAGTATAAAAATGTGCAATTTAAAGTATCATTATTTTTTATAAATAAATGTTTTATGGATTCTGCAACTTTTTAAAATCTGATTCATATTTATTACTTTGTGAAGTCTGTTTAATGTATGGTCTCTATTAATACAGATTACTCAGGATGTGAAGAAAGAAAAACAGTTACTTTCTGACCTACTAGGAGACCAATTATATTTTTTTACAACACTTATAATTATTATAATGACTGTCAACTATATTAAAGCTTCTTTGTTAATTTAAACTAATTTTCTTGAAATAAATAATAGGCATTTTAAATCACAGTCATGAAATTTAATTTGCAAAACTCTGTTATTTGCAAAACTCTGTTAAGAGACTCAGGCCCCTGCAAAATGGAGTTCTTGAAATTATGAACAGTTCATAAACTTTATGAACTGTTCTTGAACTGAACATGAAATGTTCTTGAAATTGTTTTTGGTTGTTCATGAACTACAGTTCTTGAACAGTTCATGAATAACTTAAAGAACAAATGAAGTACCATTCAGGAACAATAATACATCATAAGAGTTCAAGAAATGTTCATTTGTTCTCTCTAGGGATTAAAGTGCAAACATCTCATCAAATCTCGATAAGTGATTTAAATTTGGGACATGTGAAAAGGTAGGTGGGACAAGTGAATTTTCTGAAACAACTTGTCCTGGACAATTGGATGAGGAAAAAAATTGCTCAGTCCTGAATATACAGTGTATTGGAAAATGAATACATGAAACCACTGTTTTTTTATTTCTATATGATTAATTACAATTTTCATCCCACACCCCTCCTTCAGCTAAGTCACTAAAGTGTCTGCAAGATCGAGAGAATGATGTATTTTTTTAAAGGGGGGGGGAATAAACCAACATTAAATGTAAATGTTCAACCTTTAAAATGATGCAATCTCAGGTCTAGTGCTTCATATAGAAAACACACACACACACAGCCAGAACCGAGGTTAGCGGGTTCTCCTAATATATTCAAGACATGTTCATTTTTTAAAAAAAGATTCTATTTCTATTTTCCTCTTATTTTTTTTCTTTTCAAATTATAAATTGGACATGCTTTTCTACAGACTTCTGGGCAAATAAACATGTGGTAATTGCTATCAGTTGCATCCACATTCAGCTGATCATGTGGGCAACCACAGGCTATTATTCATCCAAGTTTCAACTAGGTTGTGGGAAACAAATAAATCTAACTCCTCCATTTAGATGATACAGATGTCAACTTTCAGAACTACAAAACCCCCTTTGACATCTTTTCACAATTAGAGTGTATCATCAGCATCTTTTACTATAGTTGAGACAGGGTCTGCATTAAATATACATTCCAAGTTTGAGTTCTCTTTGTTGTCTTCACTTGTGCTCTAACTTTTGCATATTTAATGCCTGTTATTAACATTTGTGTCGTTTTCATTATAAGTTCATTTTCCGAAATATGAAAAAAGGTTTTGGTGACTTGTTTTTATGAGTCAAAGCACTTTTCCGCACTCTTTAAAAAGTAACTACTGATACTGTAGTGCCCTAGTCTGATCACTGAAGTAACAGTTATTATTATCATTATTATTGTCACATATTAATGATTGGACAGCACTGTCCAACTCAAACTCAGAGAAAGCCTTTATCACTTTCATGACTTATACATGTGTCAATACCAATTTAAACACGATTTAAACAACAAGGGGCATCTTTTATGTGCCAAACAATCGCAGGTGCTTACATGTAAATACACATTCAACAGAACATCAGTTTCTTTGAAGTCATCACATCAGAGAAGGATTAGCTGTTAATTAGTCAAATTGGTTTCATGCCCATTTACCCAAGTCTAATCATTAGCTATTCTGCAGATCGGCCATGGCTAACAAAAAAATATAAAAAAGGGACTATTACAGTAGAAACTGCGGCACATCGTGGGGATGCATTACACAGAAAAAAGGTGAGTCCTTGGAGAATTTCATGTGTATTTGATGTGGCAGCTCGCATCCCTGAAAGCCTTCAACGTGTTCCCAGGACAGGCATATAATTCTAAGAACTGTTCAGTGGCTTACAAACTTGAAACGGTGTTTTTTAAACAACAGAATGTTACTCATGATCATCAGACTGAGGTTCTGTCTACGAACATGTTTTTCAAAGACAAACTGGTCTAATGTAGTTTACAGGCATTTTAATCAACCTTATATGTAATGTGCGGTCCAACCAATTCTCGACAATTTTGGCTTTTTCCTGATGATGCCACATTAAATTTGAAATCAAACAACCTGATACTACCAGAGGCGACATTTTGTGTCGTACAACTATTATACGTGAATACAGTATATGCTTATCTGACAATAAAACAAATATTACTTTATTTAACTTGCGGGTCATTTCATAAAATTAGAAGTAACCAATATAGATTTGAAAGTAACAGGTGGGTGTTTCCCCAACAGTAGCCGGCTGCTCTAGTATAAAATGCAGGCTTGTAAATTACCCAGCTACCGGCGGTTAAGTTATGACGCTTTTGTAATGGATTTCGCAGTTCAATTTAATAATTAAAGAGAATGATGATTTTCAAAAATACTTAAGTTTAAAGCATGTTTAAACTCAGAGGTAGATATAGGACAGTCAGGGGGCATAACTGTTTCTGGCTTCCCGTTTTCTGTGGCCACTTAGGTTCCAGAACAGTGGTCTGCTTTTATGGCATATTTTGAGATCAATATGGAATTTTTAAATGTAGAAACGTTGGAACCCAACAGAATAAACATCCAGATACATGTTTATGGCACTAAGCGCCCCATGGATGGAAAAATAAGTGTATTTTCGAGGCGTTGAAAATTTTATAATTTTTATTTCCATACATTATGAGGAGGTAATAATCATAAACATAGTTGGCCTTAAGCTACCAACCCTTTTGAATGTATCCATGTATATTTCACATTTCTGAGTAACTTCTATTAACTGTACGAAGCCTCAATTCAGGACTTCTGTTTGGTCATTTCAGCTTAATCTGCACTGACTGGTGCTTAGGCCAAGTTATCTCTCAAATATTTAGGGCATTGACCTCATTGTCAGTCAACAGCGTTATTGTGTGAACTCGATTTAATAAGATAACTTCTTGAGATTATTTCAAATATATATTGATTTTCATTCAGATAAACAAAATAGTGTTTATGGTTCTTCTCTTAAAATGTATGTATTCAATTTATTTAACTGAACGGTGTCATGGCAAGATTATACCTGTATGAATTTAGTCATATAAAGCTATATTCAAAATAATACAGATAAATGACAAAGAATGAAGTAAATGATGATTTGGGTTTGTTTCACATATTTCATATTCTTCTCTACAAGAAACCTTCAGTACAAAATCAAATGTCAACAAATATAAATGCAAACTATCAATGCAATATTTATTTTTCTATCGAAGGTACCAACTCGAACTTATCTTCTTGCAATCTTGACTTGAGCAGGAGTATGTGACACCCTATAAAATGTATTTTAAAACGTGTATGCATTCAGTGTTTCATTTCTTAATTGAAAAAATAT
Organism: Megalonaias nervosa; assembly: GCA_016617855.1. Classification (NCBI taxonomy): domain Eukaryota; kingdom Metazoa; phylum Mollusca; class Bivalvia; order Unionida; family Unionidae; genus Megalonaias; species Megalonaias nervosa. The sequence goes on along the minus strand of JAECUM010006467.1, from coordinate 53,940 downwards.
GCTAATTTTGTGCATGACATTAATTTTATGACATTCTGTAGCAATTACCAAAACCAGTGTCTATAACCGGGCACTTAAACTGGGTATCAAATTCAGTTGTTAAAGCTTGATCATGGATTTAAAGCAATTACTACTAAAGTAAAGATTATATTCAAGTCAAATAAGACCTATTAGACCCTTAGTGATACTGACATACAGTTTCCTTTAAGACGGTTTCTTTTGTCAATATGTTGCCAATAGCTTACTTTATTGTATTGTTGGTAATAGGAAAGGACCCACTGAGTTTTCTCCCCCTAATTATGACCCCTTTACAACTATTTATCATTTCTGAACTTTAGTATTTATTATGTATTGCTATATTCTGCTGAAATAATTTATACAAATATATGAAACAGTTGTAATGAAGGTCCAACAGTTGTTAGATTTCATGAAAATAAATATGCGGTCGGAAAAAGGGTACATGCATTCCTCTGCAGGCAGACTACAAATGTGACTTGGTATAGCTTTCATTGTTTGTCCTAATTAAAACTGAAGCTATAAACATGTTTTTGGCACTATCAAGTGTTACAGACTGTGTTCATTTTCATGAAATTAAGTGAGACCATGTCTTCTGAAAACTAACAAAAATGCATTTTGAGTATGGTCCAACGCTATATTATCGCGGCAAACGGAATTTTCCGATTAATTTTGGACACGCGTCGTCTAGCGGTTAATTATGTAAAGCTGTAGCCAGTAAGGACGCAAATATCTTATAGCGCAATTTACTCTGAAATGTCAATATTTTTATAAGTTTACAATGAAAAAGAATGAACATCACTTTTTTGTAAAGTGCATGCAATTACGTTGATTACCGTATACAAAACTCCAGTCAAACTTGCTATACCTGCATTGGATTTGATTACGAAATATATTCAGTGTATCATCTGATGTTTGATGATTATAGGTCATATCCTGATAGTGGCATACATGTCATTACAAGGTTAAGGTTGTAATTTTATTTCATGGTAGCCATTATGGACCCAAACTGACAAAACGCTGCTGATGAGCCTACTTATCCAACATAAATAGGAAAGCAATAATAGTTAAACTACTTTTAAAATTAGTAATATTTCAACAATAATAATATTAATAATAGATTTATTCATATATATATATATATATATATATATATATATATATATATATTTCTCTGCCCATATTGCACTTAATTCAGACAAAGTGATACATATTTTGTTACTACTGTTGTTATCATGGATTTCAACTTGACATTAGTGTATTCAATTTAGTCATTGGATCCTTTATTTTGGTGAAAATATTCAGCCAGTGCAAGCGTGGTCGTTACATCTTATCACCAAGTTGAAATTTGTGTTTATTATAACATGTGCGTGCCACCATACATAATTTAGGTAAAAACCGCGATAATATAGAGTTGTTCCCCCATAGTACGGTAATCTGGGTCAGCCGCCATATGCGGTTTTATTTACATTAACGCGATTGGATTGACCGATATCTTTTATAGAAATAGATAGTGGGAAAATCAGAGAAACTTCACAATTTGTAACAATGCAGCAATAACAGATCGGTTTATTGTGTACCGATAACAACATTATGTACCGCGATAATACAGCGTTCCAGGCTATTGCCCACCCCCAACTCCTTTCATGTCCCAAAATCACGCCGAGCAGCATCACAGAGACAGTTGAGACTTCATTTTTATCCTTCTTGGATGCATATCCATTGAAAAATAGCTTGGTTTACTTGCAAAACTGGTACTTCAATTTTCATGTCCTGTATCTATCTGAGGCCAAGACTTCGGCGCGTGTGCCGCACATGCGTGAATGTCATCAAATGGCATTGAATCCATCATTGTCAACAATTAAAACTTATTCCAAACTGAAAACAAAAAAGTTAGAAGATGCATGTTATTTTCAGTGTACTTAGCATTCTTTCACCAAAGCTTAAATCTGCCCCCCTCCCCCCTCCAGAGCACAACATCAGCATCACCGTGTGCCACCATTTTCCTTTATGGCTGAGATTACCTAGTACGCATGCGTGCAAAGTTTGACATGTCAGACAAATAGTTTTTGGCTCAGAACATGTTTTGTTCACCTTCGAAATAATATATTTTGAACAGTTCTTCTACGATGAAGATTTTTCTATTGTCACTTTGGATTTAAATATTGTTCTTCTTTCTATACTATGATAAAAAATTTTAACCATATTATATATAGATTACATAACAGAAACTGTTAAAAAATTAATGGTACCCCTATGGTCGCTATTTCCAGAAGAAGCAAATATATACGGCTTTTCAAAGATTCTATTTATTTTTCAAATGTGAGTAAATAAACTCTAAATATTTTTGAACTTAAGTTAATTAAGCCTGTTTTGTTAATTAACACATAAACAAAGTTTTTTTTTTTTCTTCTATTTACTTGCCCGTAAATGTGCTTTTACTATTAGGGTACCAAAAATTTCAAGGTTCAGGGACATAGTCCCCCAATGATGGTGCTTTTGTCCCCGTATGGTATCATTCGGACTAATGTATATATTCGTCATCGTCGGCATCCGTCCGTCTTCGGGAGATGATGGTGTAGCTTCCGGTTGGGTGTCCTATCTGCACCTTCGCGAGTGGCTGAAGGGTCCAGACCCTAGAGTGACAGTCTCTGTTGCACTTGCTGCAGGTGAACGTTGACGCTTGTTGAGGCTGTTGTTGTTTCGTCTTCCTCCTGGCTCTCTTTGTAGCGAGGTTTGTGTTTCTCGTTTCGTCGGCTTTCTGAACGCCCTGTCTGACAGCAAGGCGCCAGCACAGCTCTCCCAGTTGTTGACGTTGATGTTGGCCATCTTCATGTCCTTCTTGCAGACATCTTTGTAACGCAGACGTGGTCGTCCAGTCAGTCGTGTGCCTTCTGCTAGTTCGCCGTATAGCAGGTCCTTGGGAATGCGGCCTGGATCCATTCTCTTGACGTAGCCGAGCCAGCGAAGGCGCCTCTCGCTGACGATGGAGAACATGCTGTTCATGCTGGCGCGTTCCAGAAGCTCTGTGTTCGTACTTTGTCCTGCCACTGGATGCGCAGAATGCGCCTCAGGCATCTCAAGTGGAAGCTGTTGAGTTTCCTTTCGTGGCTCGTGTAGTTGGTCCATGCCTCGCTGCTGTAGAGGAGTGTGCTGAGCACGCAGGCCTGGTAGACGCGCAGTTTGGTCTTCTCAGTGAGGTTGGGGTTGTTCCAGACCCTCTGGTTCAGTCTGGCCATAACTGCTGCTGCCTTGGAAATCCTGCCGTTCACCTCAGCATCAATGGAGAGCGAGCTGGAGATGGTGGACCCAAGGTCTGTGTAGTTCGCAACAACTTCAAGATTGTACCCATCGATGGTGATGGTTGGAGGGGAGTCTGCATCCTGCGCCATGACATTCGTCTTCTTCAAACTGATGGTCAGTCCGAACTCTTTGCAGGCGTGGGAGAGGCGACATACCAGCTGCTGAAGTCCATCTTCCGTATGTGATGTCAAGGCTGCATCGTCGGGGACAAGCAATTCACGGATGGGAACCTCTGTGACTTCAGTCTTCGCACGGAGACCAGCGATGTTGAACAGCTTGCTTTTAGCCCTGGTGTGTATGTACACTCCCTCGCTGCAGTCCTTGAAGGCGTACTGGAGGAGCATGGAGAAGAAGATGGCAAAGAGCGTCGGCGCAAGGACACAGCCCTGCTTCACTCCACTGCTGACTGGGAAGGCCTCTGATGTTGCGCCGTTGAAGCACACTGTGCTTTGCATGTTCTGGTGGAACGATGTGACGACGGCGAGCAGTCGTGGGGGGCAGCCGATCTTCTCCAGAAGCCTGAAGAGTACACTCCGGCTGACCAGGTCAAACGCCTTTGTCAGGTCTATGAAGGCAATGTAGAGGGGCATCTGCTGCTCATGACACTTCTCCTGCAGCTGGTGCAGTGAGAAGATCATGTCTACAGTTGACCGGCCGGCTCGGAAGCCACACTGGGATTCTGGGTAGACGCGGGAGGCTAGGGTCTGCAAGAGCACCAGTGCGACACGTGCGAAAGCCTTTCCGACGATACTGAGGAGGGAGATGCCCCGGTAGTTGTTGCAGTCGCTGCGGTCTCCTTTGTTCTTGTACAAAGTGACAATGGTGGCGTCTCGCATGTCCTGGGGGAAGTGTCCCTGTTCCTAGCAGAGGCAGAGGAGTTCGTGCAATGGCTGGAGTAGTGCTGGTTTCCCGCTCTTGAGGACTTCAGGTGGGATGCCGTCGCTCCCAGGGGCCTTCCCACAAGCGAGGCAGTCGATGGCTTTTCTGAGCTCTTCCAGGAGGGCGGAGTGTCTAGTTCCTCCATGACTGGCAGGTCTGGGATGACGTTCAGGGCGGTGTCGGTGACAACGTTTTGGGTTGCATACAGTTCAAGATAGTGCTGAACCCAGCGCTGCAGCTGTTTCCCCTGGTCTGTGATGACTACGCCCATCTTGGACTTGAGGGGGGGGGGCGGTCTTGAAGGATGGGGGACCTGTCGCCTTCTTGATGCCCTCGTACGTGCCTCTTGCATCCCCAGTATCGGCAGCTGTTTGTGTGCTGGTGCAGAGGTTCAGCCAATAGGTGTTGACGCAGTGGCGGGCTTCCGCTGGGCATTCTTCCTGGCAATCCTGAGGGCTTGCAGTGTATTAGGGCTAGGCGCAGCCTTGTAAGCCAGAAGGGCTTACCTCTTCGCCTCAGTCACGGGCTCCATCACCTCCCAGCTAACCTCATACCAGTCGGTATTTTTGCGCTCCTTCTTCCCTTAGGCAGTAATGGCTGAATTGTACACAGCGTTTCGGAGGTGGGACCACTTGGAGTCGATGGTGTCATGAGGTGTCTCTTTGGTGAGAGCCTCCTGCAGCTTGCTGATGAACTGCTGTGTCTTCTCTGGGTTGCTTGCACAGCATGTGTTTATGCGTGAGCGACCCTTCTTCTTGGCGTGGTGCTGCTTCTTGGGTATTATTCGCCCCTTGCTGGCCACGAGGGAGTGGTCCGTGTCGCAGTCGGCGCTGTGGTAGCTGCGGGTGAGGAGGACACTGGCCAGTTCCGCACGCCTTGTGATGACGAGGTCTAGCTGGTGCCAGTGGCGGGAACGTGGGTGTCTCCATGACACCTGGTGGATTTCCTTGCATTTGAAGTAGGTGTTGGTCACACATAGGCTGTGGAAACAGCACATCTCCAGCAGTCGCTGATCGTTCTCGTTGATCTTGCACCTTCCATGAGAGCCGAGACAGGTGGGCCAGGCCTCGTGGTCAGCTCCCACTCTAACATTGAAGTCTCCTAGTAGGTAGAGGCCTTCAGTGTTGGGGATACTGGATATTGCTTGATCCAGAGCCTCGTAGAACTGGTTTTTCTCCTCTAGGGTGGAGAAGAGGGTTGGGGCGTACACGCTCAAGATGTTGACTGGGCCTGAGGATGTTGAGAGCCGGAGTTCTTATATATATATATATATATATATAATAAAGTCTAGTAATAACTTCAAATATAGCAGCGGTCATTTTAAAACGACATGGACAACAATACTTTGTAGTGTCTTGCCAAAAGAAGAACTAACCCAGATGTGCAGGCACTATGACATGTTCGCATTTATGTACATGTGAGTTCATGGAAAACACTTTTATCACATGACCAACCTGTTATTTACCTAAGTATATGCAGATCATCAGTTGGATACTTGCAACACTTGTAATAACACCTCATAACGTCACAAAAAACGTCACGCAAAGGAAAGAATCAACGACCATGGCACCCAGCTATAATTTATCACCATACTATTATGCTTTTGGTCAAATAAAATCAGGATTTGTCGTCATGCGATGAGTATATTCTTCATTTGTGCTCCTTTCAAATTAAATTTATTAAACACATTGAAAAATACTTACTCTTTAGCCCGCTAAGACAAGCACAGTATAGAAATTACTCTAGACGTTTCATAAATTTAAATTAAATTAGCAAACATGTCAGGTTCTCGAGTAATACCCCAGTCATAGTCTACGGAGGCGATATATTAATACCTAGGGCCTTCGACGTCGCATCCCATCCCATCAGATTCGTTAAGATTTTCATTTCATAGTAGACCGCTCCGATGGCCTAGTGGTTAGAGAGTCCGCCTCGGATGGGGGAGATCGTGGGTTCGAACCCCAGCCGATTCATATCAAGGACTTACAAAAATGGCACTAACAGCTTCCACGCTAGGCGATCAGCATTAAGAGGTTAGTGTTAGGACTGGTCGGCCTGGTGTCAGGATAATGTGACTGGGTGGGACATCATGCTACATGTCTGCGGCATGATGCCCCAGTGCTTGACATCACTATAAACTGCCACACCGCAGACATCGTAGCGATATGACTGAAAAATTGTTAAAGCTACGTTAAAAATCCAAATCACACACACACACACACACACACACACACACACACACACACACACACACACACACACACATATCATAGCAATAAAGTTTGAAAAGCGTCTTTGTCGTTTCATAGTAGGAATCGACCTTTAAAGTACCCGGGGGATGGGGTGGGGAGGGGCTCATGTGATCTGTTTCTTTGGGGACGTGAAAGATTTTGATTTCTTTGCCAGAAATCTGCGTCAACTGCTACCTAGTAAAATAATGGCATGTCAGTAGTATAGTGGGGTACCGTAGCGACAATGGGAATTAGCATTACAGACCCCCCCTGGGCCAGTATAGCGACAAGAAATAAAATCTCACCCTGGGCCTGTATAGCGACAATGGAAAATTGAGTAGAGGGACTAGAACACCCTGGGCCTGTATAGCGACAATGGAAATTTTGTAGAGCGGCGACTAGTAGACTGTGGGTTTGTAGAGCGATAAGCGACAGGTGGCATGACGTCACACTGGTAACAATGTAGCAAAAAGAGAAGTACTGTGACGTCAGGCTACCTGAGAGAGGGCTATAGACAAACACGAATCAAGAGCGTTCGTGTTTCTTTTTTTTGTAGTAGAGGAAGGGTTTTATATATATATATATATATATATATATATATTCGTTTAGGGTGGAGACCAAATGAAAATTAAGATCTTTTCGAGGCATTGGAAGTGGCCCTGAAAAGGGCCGTTGTTTGTTATGTGATGTTAACACTATTCCGTTAACATACAGGACATCGCATAGGTCTTCTTTTCTTCCTCAAATTTCTCAAAGTTTGTCTTAAACTGTGTCTCACTTCTGGTCCGTAGATGAGAGTCCGCTTAAGCCAGCCTTGTCTTTCCACATAACATCTTCTTTTCCAAAGAGTGGCACCGGTGATCCGGATGACAGTCCATTTTGTTTTCACATACATGGGTAAGTCTGTACGGAACAGCATTGAGGATACCAAAGTAGAGGATTCTACGTCGATCAACATCTTCTCTGTGACGAGAACAGGTGAAGGGAATGAAGTGAATCGCGTTTATTTATAGTGGAAGACCGGATCGAAACGGATTGAAAGGGTTCACCAATCCCAACACGCGTTACAAAATTCAGTCACTTCGCGGAGTCTGTCTTCCAATCCGAAGAGAGCTACCTGTGACGTCACATTTCTATATAGGCACACTAGCGTCTGTGCGCAGTGAATCGATGCGGTATTGTTTTGTGAAACATGACGGAACCTAAGAAGACAATGAATTGGGGTGCACCGGCTGTGGAGACGAGAAGTAATGGTACAGCAGTAGCTACCAAAGTGAACACAGTGCTACTTCCCGAAGAGGTAGATTTCAACTGGGATTTAGTAGATTTTTTATCTTCTTCCCAAGAATTTGTTCCGGTACCAGTACCTTCGCCACTTTCTCCTTCATTACCACGTGTCGACGATTTTAAACAAAGACAGAGAGAAGAATTGGAGAAATTTTTACAGCAGCAGAAAGAAGCAGAACAAGTATTTCTTCTTGAACAGAAACAGCGAGAAGAAGAAGAAGAGGCAAGAAGGAAACAACAGGAAGAAGAAGAAGCAGTAGAGAAGAAACAAAGTCTAGGAGAGAAGGAGAACAGCGAAAGTCAAACGGTCACGGTACTCTTGGACATTTTGGCCGAGTTAAGAAGTCTGAAACAAATGTATCAGACTTCTTTATTACGACCCAAGAGAAAAAGACCTTCCTGAGCCAAACAACCTAACCCTGTGACTACACCAGAGATACCACCCCTAGTGATATCTACTAGATCATTGACAGGAGCAAGTCCACAAGTAGGCCTTGGCCGTGGCAAAGGCTTAAGACAGTTAAAGCGAATTGATTCTCGTTCCTGAGTTTGTTCTAAGGAAAAAAACAAACACTCAACAGTCCTTTTCAGGGCTACCCAATACTCTCGAAAAGTGTGACTATTCATTTTGCCAAAATCAATTAAAACTCAAAATCCCTTCTTTAACCCTATGATGTACGTGTTGTGAGTGTATGAGTGTAGGTCCTTATTATTTCTAAATAATGTAAACCAAGAGACACTTACTTTTTTTCAGTTTGGTCTATTCTGTTACAATTTTTTACAATTCAATATCACAACATAACACAACACAACACTTTTAAAAAGTTCATAGATTTCTTCTTTGTCTTTTTTTCTTTCACTCTCTGTTTTTTCAATTTCTTCACTTTTACACTTTTTTCCTCTTCTTCGTCTTCTTCTTCCTCACATTTTTCTCGTCTTCTTTTCTTTTCTGTCTTCTCTTTCTGAACGTGTCGGGGTTCTTCTTTTGTCGAGGTCACCTCTGTTTCTTCTTCCTCCTTCTCCTGCTTCTGTTGTTTCTTAGGGCACTCTGAAGACCAATGTCCTTTCTCTTGACAATGATAACAGGTATCTTGACTTTTGTTTCTTTTGACACTGACCTTGCTTCTTTGACGGTCTGGACATTCTGTAGCCCAATGCCCTTTCTTTTGACAGATATAGCAAGTATCTCGACTTTTATCTCGAAAGGAAGGAGAGTAGTCCGTTGGCTTGTCTGAAGAAAACTTTCTTATCACACCTCGCAATGCTCTAATCAGAAGTTCGATCTGTGTGGGTTCTTCCATTGTGCTGGTCGGCTTGAGCGCGAAATGAATACTGAGAGGGGAGTCACTAGCCCTTTATATATGCCCTGGTCTGACATAGATATATAGGGTTCATGGTGTTTCACAGGTAGTCATTTGACTTTTTGCCGTCAAGATGAAACGATCGCATCATTTCGAAAAGAAAGAAGAAGAAGAAAGCAAGAGACAGAAACGTGATTTATCGCCTCGCACAGTAGCTGAAGTCTTGGCACAAATTCATGCCAGCGATTTTGAAGATGAGATGAGTGAACCAGAATCGAAGCCTAAAGAGTCTACACCAAATCAAAGTCCATTACCATCCGTAAACCCTGAAAAGTACTACCACATTCGGGAGACGGACAAACGCTCTTCCAGAAAATTTAGAACCACGGCCTACACGTACGCAGTGAAATTTAAAGATTTCAAGTCTGACGTACCCTTGGAGAAAGCAGAAGGGTTCATCACCGATGTATGGGATTCTTTGTTAACCACACTAAAACGGCAATGTCGAGCCAAAGAAGACGATCGCTTGAGACTTTCTATTCATCACGACAATTTGAAGTCTCCCGTTTGGATCGAGTTTAGCAGTCCATCAGAATTGACACCTTCCAAAATCATGGACAAGATTCAACACGTACAACAATCTAACGACAAATTTCACATCACGGACGGAAAAGCGACACTGTACATGACCCACGTGTCTCTTCCCCAAGGGACAGGTAAAAAAAAGTTGATGTTGGTAGACAACTTGCGTAACCTCAAGCGTAGTCTCGTCCAAATTAACAATCCAAAAGACAAGATGTGCTTAGCCCGTGCCATCGTGGTGGGACAAACGTATGCTGACAAGAACGATACGGTAGAATGGAAAAGAGCCTGGAAAACTATTCAACGATCGGACCGAGCCAAACAACAAAGAGAAGCAGAACTCCTGTTACAGCAAGCGGGGTTAGCTAAAGACACACCCTGCGGCATTCCTGAAATGCAAAAGTTGCAAGCCGTCTTGGCTCCACGTTACACCTTGAAAGTTCACCCTCAAGAAGTGCGCGGACCTCTGTTGTTTCGAGGTCAAGATTTTAAAGACGGAAAATACATTCACGTCTATCATCACGATGAACATTTTGATGCCATTACCAGTATCACTGCATTCCTGTCATACAGTTATTACTGTGAGAAATGTGACTATGGCTATAACAATCGAGAGCAACACAAGCATTGTGGATCGAAATGCTCAGGATGTTTAGCTTCTACACCCTGTCTGGACGAAGGACAAGAACGAGTGCATTGCTCTGTTTGTCAGCGCACGTTTGTCAGTCCTGCCTGTTACCAACAACACCTAAAGACGCAAGGTTCACAGCAGAAATGTGCTTGTCAGCTCTTGAGATTGTGCCCTACTTGTGGACAAGGCATACGTACCAACAATGCCAAGGCGCACGTCTGTTCAGGAAAGAAGCGATGTCACATTTGTCGCCAAACCGTGGACTTGGAACACCAATGCTACATTCAAAAATACCATTCCAAACATGAAGAAGAAGAAGAGAATGACCAGAAGAAGAAAGGGAATTTCATCTTTTTCGATTTCGAATGCATGCAAGAGACTGGCATTCACATTCCTAATTTCTGCGTGGCTCACCGAGCGTGCGAGAAGTGCATCCAAGAGCCTATCTTGACTCATTGCCCTTACTGCAGCAAGATTCCTGGAGGACGTGAAAAAATCTTTCGGGGATCGAACACACTGGCCGATTTTGCCCAATGGATCTTAAACCCTATCGACGAGACGTGGAGCCAAGAAGATATCGAACGTTACGGAGATTGTCATCGCCATGCCACGGTGATGGCTCACAATTTCTCGGGATACGATGGACAATTTCTGTTGAGATACTATACGGAACAAAGTACCGAACGTCCGAAAGTAACTTTGAACGGAGCCAAAATCATTTCCATGCAAGTGGGACAAGTACAGTTTAAAGATTCAATGAGTTACTTGGCTATGCCTTTGAGCCGCATGCCTAAAACGTTTGGCATGACAGAAATGGCCAAAGGCTATTTTCCACACTTTTTCAATACCGAAGCCAATCAACACGCCGTTCTACCCCATTTGCCTGAGGCTCACTACTACGACCCCGACAACATGCGTACCGAACAACGAGAAGCTTTCTACGCATGGTACCACACTCACGCTTCGGACCCTTTTGACTTTCAAGAAGAAATGTTAAAATATTGTCGTTCCGACGTAGACATTTTACGTCGCTGCTGTGGAAAATTTCGAGAACTGTTCATGGAACACGGAGGGATCGATCCTTTGAAAGAAGCTTGTACCATTGCCAAAGCGTGTTCCTTAGTGTATCGTCAACGATTCATGCCCGAAAACACCCTAGCTGTCATCAGTCCTCAAACGACCAATTTTGTCAAACGTCAATACTCGGTCAAAGCCCTACGTTGGTTACATTACTTGTGTGAGAAGGAAGACAAATGGATCCAACATGCTCGCAACGGAGGAGGCGAAAAGACCATCGGAAGGTATTCAGTAGACGGCTGGGACTTAGAAAACCCCAAGATCGTGTACGAGTTTAACGGGTGCTTATTTCACGGATGTCCCATCTGCTACCCTCAACGTGACACTAAAAACCAGTTTTACAACGGACCATGGAAGACTTGTACCAGGCCACTTGTCAGCGACGCTTGAAGTTAGAAGAGCAAGGATACCAAGTAGTGGAAATGTGGGAACACGAGTACGATCAGCGATTGAAAACCGATCCCGAGTTTAAGCGCATCGTGGAAAGTTACAAGCTGGTGGACCCTCTGAACCTGCGGGACAGTTTGTACGGAGGACGGACGAATGCCACCTGTTTGCTGTACCAAGTCGACGAGGAGAAAGGAGAAGAAATCAAATACTTGGACGTGTGTTCTCTGTATCCGTACGTGTGCAAATATTGTCACTTTCCCGCAGGGCACCCACAATTGCTGACGGAACACATTGACGTGGACAATATTCGACAATACGAAGGATTGATCAAGTGTAAAGTCTTGCCTCCCACGAACTTGTACCATCCCGTTTTACCACATCATTGCCAAGGAAAACTGATGTTTCCCTTGTGTCGTACTTGTGCTGAAACGTGCAACCAAGACCACCCTTGTCAGCACACTCAGGAAGAACGAGCCTTGACGGGAACGTGGGTCAGCGTGGAATTGTTTAAAGCTCTGGACTTGGGATACCAACTGTTAGAAGTGTACGAAATTTACCACTTTCCCAAGACAGAAAAATACCACAAGGGCGACGATTCTCAAAAAGGCATTTTTGCAGACTACGTGAATGCCTTTTTGAAACTGAAACAAGAAGCTAGCGGATACCCTTCCTGGTGTCACACTCCCGAAGACCAAACAAAGTTCAAAGAGAAATACTGGAAGCAGGAAGGCATCACTTTAGACCACATCGAGAAAAACGAAGGAAGGCGATCGTTTGCCAAAGTGATGTTGAATTGTTTGTGGGGCAAAATGGCACAACGACCGTGTTTACCCAAGACGGAGTATTTGACAGAACCTTTCCGATACTTGCAGATGATTCACGACAAAACCAAATACATGAAACACGTGGACGTTGTTCGTGAGGACTTGCTCTTAGTCAATTACGAAGAAGAACTGGACTTTGTAGAAGCCGACGAATTTGGAAATGTCATCATTGCGGCCTACGTGACAGCCCATGCTCGCTTAAAACTGTACGAAGCTTTAGAACTATTAGGAGATCGTGTGCTGTATTTTGACACGGACAGTTGCATCTACATTGATCGCCTGGGTCAACCTCACCTGTCATCGAAGGAGACCGTTTAGGAGCCTGGACGGACGAGCATCCCGACCACAAGATTCTAAGTTTTGCAAGTGGCGGTCCCAAAAATTACGGCTACGAATACCGGAACAATCAAGGAGATGTGCACACGGAGTGTAAAGTGAAAGGATTGACTCTTAATTATCGCACCAGTCGAGTGGTGAACTTTAGCATATTGAAAGAAGCCTTGCAGTCTGGACAGGATCGAAACTTTAAAGTGACCACCCACGAACCGCACAAGATTGTACGTTTACCCACACACCAAATCGTCAGTCGACCCTTGGAAAAAGTTTATCAAATCGTGTACCAGAAGCGAGTTCGGCTTCCCAACCACTTCACTTTACCGTACGGTCATGCCGATATTGGTCAGCATATAAAAAGGGACAACGTTCAAGGTCGATAGTTCATTGTGACTACCATTGCTAAGCGAGAAAGATGAATATTTTCAAACAGCAAGTATCAAGCGTAAGACTCAAGTCCAACGAGAAACTCGAGTGCGATGCTGTGCCTCACGATCACATCACCAACGCAGTACCACATCTTAGTTGTTTATTTACTAACGCCATGGCAAACTACGTGAAACCAGTGCGACTTCCAGACCACAAGACTTTACCTTATGGACATGCTGATATCACCCAGTATAAAAGAGGGACCACTTCCAAGAACGACACTTCATTGCGAGGACAAACACCAAGAAAGATGAATCACTCTACGCAGATGAAAAAAGAGAAGGAACAAACATCATTGACCACTTTCACTACCATACCCTCACAGCAAAGTGCGTCCAAAAAGGAAACAGATTCAGTAGACCTAAAGGAGTATTTTAGCATCCAAATGATTCAGACAGCGACTTCGAGAAAATTTAGGACGACAACTTACACCTACACGGTGAAATTTAAAGACTTTGCGCCTGACGTTCCAGCCGAGAAAGCAGCAGGTTTCATTACGGACTTATTTGACTCACTGTTAGAGGAACTCAAACGTCAGTGCCAAGTCAGAACTCAAGGTCGTTTGAGCCTATCTATGTATCACGAAAGTTTGAACTCTCCTGTATGTCTCGGGTTTAGCACACCTGCAGAATTAACTTCTTCCAAACTATTGAGGGCTATTGCTTCGACGATGCAGACGATGAGTGAAAAATTTGACATCACCGATGGAAAAGTGACCATTCATATGGCATACGTTGTGCCTCCATGGGAAGAAGACAATAACCACCATTGATCTGCTTGTAAATAAGTTTACCTAGCACAGATTTACAGATGAAAGGGAGTATGTGATGGAAAACATCTACGCTGGGACACAAGTAGTAGCTGACCAGATTTGAAAACAACGTGCGTGACTGATAAAAAGAAAAGCACGAATTTTGTCCAGTTGGATCGTTTGTTTCTTGTTTGAGCTTTTTCTCAAAAATGGACATTAATTGTAGCATGAAAAATGTCATTCTTTTATGAAATGTATATACGTTGTATATGTTTTTTGAAGGCATGAACTTTAATTTTTAAAAGTAGTTTCTAGAACCAAGAAATAGATAACTTGTATGTATTAAATGGACAGTGCTTAAACCAAAGCACAGGCCGTAGAGCCCATGTATATATTTGAATAAATGTTTGTACCCATACAAAAGTCTTTTCTTTTGGAGTCTCTATTCTGTCTGCGAGTATTTCTTTGCAACATCTCTGTCCCCTTTTCTGTGTGTTTGGATGTGTATTTGTTTGTTTCTGTATGTCTATGTTTGTCTCTCTCAACCCTTTGTCCAATAAATACATTTCACCCTATAAATAGTTTTGACCCTATAAACCCCACGACATTACCCATGTTCAATTTCCATTGACCTCCAGTTGACATTCTCATGTTAAATTCCCATTGTCCCCAAAGTACAAACCACCTCTTCTACCACAGAAGCCTACGTGAGACTATAAATCTTGAGGCCACGGTACAAACGACCAAATTTAAGATAGAAGTCTACGTGAAGCTATAAATCTTGAGGCTACGGTACAAACGACCAAATTTAACATAGAAGTATACGTGAGGCTATACATTTTGGGGCTATAGTGCCGGGACCCTTTTTTAACATAGAGGTCTACGTGGGGCTATAAATTTTGGGGCCATAGTGCCGGGACCTGTTTTTAACATTACGGTCTACGTGGGGCCATATCGCCCCCATATACTACTTGGGTCTCTTCATAAGTTTGATCGTTAAGTCTAATTAAACTATTAATGAACAAAATTTTCAAATTATTCTACTGGTAATCTTTCTCAAATATGGCTAAATGACATTGAAAAAATTCATAGAAATCTTTATTGTTCCCGCAGTAAAAGCTATACACATCTACATTTTTTTTACATACATCTGAACTGCACCACTTTCCATCCTCAGGCAGAAGCCGATTTTTCTTTAAAGCAAATCTCTATCGACACTCACTGCTCCTCAAATTGTTACTTCGATTTAGGCAGCGCAATGGGACAACCTAGTAAGAATTTCGCGTTCATATTAGTGTATGTTTCACACGCACCTATTCAGGAACCGCACAATACAAATTTGTCACGTGGATTTTATTGTTATTGTATGCCTTGTATTTTGTACGCATATTTCCAATTCTTTTCTAATCCACGAGCTAATATTTATTTTAATTGTAGAGTAATGACCTCTATATTCAAGGAGGTGTTTTTCATTTTTAAAAAATCTTTCTTCTGACAAGAATCGAATGATAGGCCTTTCGATCTTTTAATCAGGCTCTATTTGCATAGACCAAGCGGACTCGGTTAGTAACATAACATAAATTAAATTCTAAAAGTGTTACCTCAATGTTAGCAGACGACATTTGATTTAGTGTTCATGCGACTAATCTAAGTGCAATGCATTTTTGAAGGTGATTATTGATTTGTGTTGCACAAGAGGTCGGACACACAAATATAACCAACTAACGGTCGTCCGTGTGTACGTATATAGGCAAGCTTAAATTTATAGCGATATCTTGCAAAATTATGTTGCGAAGCAACGTAAACAATAAAACAATGACCAAAAACATTCACATAACAACCATGACCTTGACAAAAATCTCAGTCAGTACTATTGCTACTACCACTACAATAAAATCAGTAGCAATGATATCAACAACCTCTACTTCTTCCTCTTCCTATTCCTGCCGATGCTGCTATTACTACTGCTATTACTACAAACGCTGTTACTACTACACCAAAACTACCTAACCATTACATTTGCTGTTGTTGTTTCTGCTGATCCTAACCTAGGCTATACATTTACACATATGTCCACTATAACTGCCACTTCAGCCATCAGTGGGTACCAGATACCCAGATAGTTGCGCGATATTTACCGTGAAGATGATGGAAAGTACTGGCGTGTACCGTTTACAGTGGACGTAGGAGAGAACTTCCGGCAAATGGCCCTCTCTGGCAGCACAATACACAACTCTGAAATAAATGATATACTTGCACACTAACAAGCACCTGAATTTATTTATTTTGACAAATTTAATGGTTAGACTGTTGCGAATAACCACATATTGTGGCAAACGAGTGACATTTTTTTAAAATAACATTTCATAGAAAATGTGCAATATTTTATATTGAAAATGCACGAGATAACATCCATTTACAAATATCATTAATATAAAAGAAAGCAAATTATTCGGAGAGTAGAGGAAATTAAAGGTATTTCTATCTTTAGCAAAATTATCCAAACAAACAACTTTAAAAAGAACAACAAAATTAAAGTGTGCTGTAGGTTAAACAAAAGAAAGACTGTTGTCCTTTTTAATTAGTTTCTTCACTACTTTCATTTAAGTCATTGTCTGCTGGAATTTATTATGTTTGGAGGAAACAAAGAATTTGATGATGTTGAGGAAGTAAAGAATGAATCAACTTTTAAACTAAAGGAATTAAATGCAAATAGGAATATCGGAATTATTCCAAATATCAAACAAGCGGTTATTTAAAAAAAAAAACAACAGAAAGAATAATGGAGTTGCCTTGAAAATAATCTATCCATAGGAAAGAGGTCACATAAGAAAAAAAAAGGAATAAATTTTGTTTTAATATACCTACTACCCGCAAAGCAGAACCCGTTAGCCGCCCCGAAGGTGGAAAACAAAACAGACAATGGAATGATATACCATGCCACTCCAAGTACTCCTTTACCCCAGTCCTGCGATAAAATAATCGATGTAATTGTATATTCATATTCTCATTTTAGTTCATGCTAAACAGAAGACGCAATAGATTACCGTTGAATGTAAATATAATCTATTTAAAATGGTACTTACTATTTCTAGTATAGTCTCTAGCAAATAACCCATAATACGGAATGAAATATCCTCTATTACCCGCGAAGGGCGATGGATAGTACCCTATGGTAGTAATATGCCCTAGACGTAAAAGTTGGTCAAAACAACGGAAACCAGCTAGCTAACCAATAACCAGGCGTTTCACGTATAAATTCAATGTAAATATTTTTTTTTATATATACTTTAAACAAAATGAAAAAATACCCCAACAATTTCATTAAGAACAACTTCCATTGATTTATAAACTAAAATATAAAGGTGTCACTAAAAATAATTTTTTTTAAAATTTCGGCGCGATTTAATTTAAATAGTCATATCCCAATTAATGAATCCACATATACTTAATTCTTTATCTGAATTCTCATGCAAAGAGATGACGTAAAGCAACATTGCGATGATGAGATGATGTTTTGCATGTTTTGCAGTTTCATTGGGTGACTGAGGCTGAAATTTCAACGAATTAACGTGATAGTCTGGTTGAACGAGACTAAGACGAGATAGGAACTGTTACTTTGCATGGATCGTGGCAACCAGCTAACCATAAGACAAAATAGTAAGGGATTTCCTTGTATAGGTAAGACAGTAAGGTATTTACTTGTATAGGTAAAACAGTAAGGTATTTACTTGTATAGGTAAGACAGTAAGGTATTTACTTGTATAGCTAGACCATGGCTGCTGTTTATTCGATATGGTTTTTTTTTTTTATACAGACCTGATACGTCATATTTGTATTCCATGTCCTTATATGTTGTGTTTCATAAACTCTTTCTGGGATGTCCTGACTGATAACATTCCACTGAGCATACATGTTACGTTTTTTAGATCAGAAGACTAGCAGCAGCAGCAATATCTTCTAGGTAAAAGGTTACCAGAGGGCTTAATTGACAAAGAAAACTCCAATTTATTTGTGCGATATGCAGCATACTTTGTCATGCAGTGTGCAGCTGTTTACAAATATATGTTCTGTAACTTGCAAATTCCGCAAATCATCATAAGTTTATGATGGGTATAATGTAATCATTTTTGTATAGCATTCCATTTTATATCATAGAAAAACTGTGTTATAATACTCGTACTATAGGTCTCTTGACATTTGTCTGCGTAGGAATACATTTCTGTAACTTCTACGGCCCATTTTAGACGTTCCACACAGATCATGAAACATTTATCATGGATATAATGTAAGCATTTTGTGTATAACATTCCATTTTGTAGCTAGATAAACTGTGTCTTGATAGTCGTACCACATGTAACTTTACATTTTTGTGTGTAGGAATAAATTTGCACTTCCAAGGTCTACTATTGTCTTTTTTGGCATAATTATTGACCATATGAGATCAGGTTGGATAGCTTGCCAACATTTTTGAGTATTTGCATATACTAGTGTTTGCTTGTATTTTTTTGTTTATTTATTTATTCATTTTTAATACTTTTTGGAAAGTTTTTTTTTTTATTGTAATAAAATGATGCATTCTACTTAATTATTATGACATGCAATCTTCTGCGGAAGGAAATGAAGATGATGATGATAATGATGATGATGACCATGACGATGATGAATGTTATGACGTATAATCGCACCACAAAAACGTGATAGAAAAATAATTCCATGACAGAAGAAACTCGGTCTATATGTATCTCAGTTTAAAACGATGATATGTAGCTATTATATTCAAAATCCAACTTACAACAGCAACTGCATCGGACTCCAGGAGTTCATCTGCTGTCAGGACAGTAAAATAGGAGATATTTGCCAGAATGTATATTACTGTCACCAGCAAAATCCCGGAAACATTTGCTCGCGGTAGGTTCCTAAAAAGCGCCCAAACGTTCAACATTATTCATAATTCACAATACACACTAAAGCTTTGTTTCTGGTAGGTAAAATTAAACTAACTCAGGTTTCATCCTTTGTTTTGTATTCATTTTTTTTTAAATCCTAAACTTCCTAGCTTCTTGATATGAATCGCAGAAATTCTAGGAAATAAATTAACAATATATTTCAGCAAAGACATTTCTAAAATAGGTAAAGCTGTTTTATAATTATATTGTTACATGAGTTAATGAGCGAGCTATAGGGATGAGTTTATCACCCTTAAAATAAAAAGATTTGACTCCAGATTAGTTTAATCTTAGAAAGAAGTCAGTTGTAACAGTGTGGATATTGGATAACTAGTTTGGAAAGCCAAGAAGTACACACCTACACATTTGCCTATTACGTAACTGCTTGTCTACCTGTCCAACATATTGTTACAAAGATTGTTTACTGTTAAGACGCCTTACGACGATATATGTGGAAAAACAATATACGTACAAAACGAATAGCAGTGCGTGTAATTATACCAGGACGTGACACAACGTCATCATGTGTTTGGCTGCCGTGGCTTATATGTATCTATATATCTATCTATATATCTGTCTATCTTTATATCTTCTTCGCTCCCACTCCCATCTGGTTAAATGGCAGCGGATTTTTAGCAAAATTCTCCAACGTACACCGGCTAAAATGAGCATAACAAAGGAGCAATTTTCAAAGTTTAACGCTGATTGTATCTAACTCTAAGGTTAAATATACAGTGTAAATATACCGTGTTATGTATATCTATATTGAGTGTTTATATTTTGTCCATGATTGTAGATCGTAATTATAATTTGTAAACAACATATTAGGTAGCTATTTTCCCATGTTTGTAGATTATATTTAAATGATCATTTATAAGCAACATGTTTATTTAAATTTTACTTCAGGACGTTCGTTTTTCCCTTGGAAAACCCCATCTTCTACCTGATATTTGTTAGGTTGATTCGCTAAAATTTAAGTAAACAGACCTGATATTGCTTAAATTTGTGGTAATTCTCCATTAGGATAATGGAATTTTTTCAAATAAGTTATTGCGACATAGGTCAGGTGGTAATGTGTATAAGGTTGCTTACATCAAACTTATTCATTCCCATCTCTAATGGTATAAATTTTGGAAGATGGATAATGCGCAATAACTTAGGTTAGCGTGATACGTAACAATTATCATTGACGTATGGGCTAGGATCGCAATTAATCTCTGCATGCGAAGGAGGTGATGCTCTTGTGGGGGGGGGATGATTGACTTTTAATTAGGACCTGGGGTAACGGTTAGAGAGACGATGTCAAATTGCGGTTAGGTAACGGGGAATGTCAAAGTTTGAAACAATCCTGAGACAATTTTCGTGCCATTTGAAATAAGTGCCATAAAATGAGTTTTTATAGAACAGTTATTAACAAAGGCGGAGTAGAGAGTATTATTCTGATTTTGAAGTAGGTGTTACATTTTTTGTGGTCAGATAAAATTAATCCTGATTGGCGAAACGAAACGAAGGCGTTTGCTTCCCAGATGAATTTCAATGTTATAAGTATTCTTTATGAAAGTTTCGGCAGTCCAGATTTTTCTGTGGAAGCCTGACTCCGAGGAACAATAGCAAGTATCTTTTTCTCGTTAAAAATTGTCTGAAGGAAAGGTGCCTGGATGTGAGGGACACGGAAAAGAGATTCTGCTTCATAGAAAAGAGAGCTATTCTCAGAAAGAACAAGGTATGTCTCAATCGCCTACAATATGTTCATCGATATAAGTTTGTAATTATTTGTTGCATTTATTTGTTTTAAATTTATACTTCAATTTTCCTTGTTCAAAAGTTAATTGTTGCATTCATTTTGTCTTGAATGTTATATAACTCATGTATTTTTAAGAATGTTATAAAATATTTCATTGATATGACTTTGTTCTAATTTCCTCTTTTAGATGGAATATGAATCATGTATCCTAAAATGTTCATGCATTACGTTTGATTCAAATCGTCTGAATATGTGAATTTATCTGTTTAAATGATAAGTATCATGTATACTAAGAATTGATTTTACTATGTCTGTGTCATTGAATTGCTATTTAGCAAGTAATGTAGACAACATAAGGCGGAAAGTCCATTAATTGACTTGTGCAATTAACCTGTGAATTCTTTCAGTCGAGAAATCGGAGCATGCCGACCAACATCGTTTAGTTAGTGATTCATAGCCTATAGGGGTGAAGCACTCTTTACTGAGATGTCTAGTTATACCACGATTCCAGTTAGAAATGTGGCTAGCAGCTAGGAATAGGACATTAATTTTATGATGATAGGGTTCTTTGTGTATCAGGTTGCGAACTGACCCATATTAGCTGTAGTTCTGTTGAGTTACGATAAGATGATATCTGACGTGACAAGAGTGGGGAATATTGTTCGATCCCAAAAGTAAAAAGCCAGACAACTATTGCGCATTTATATATTTGTTTTTAAAGGCAAAAGTAACTAAACATGTGCACCATACAGTGGGAAAGAGAATAGACAAGCAAGTTACGGTTATTGACCCGGAAGACGCTGGAGAGATAGAGAAAAGAGGAAAAGGAATACGGCGACTCTGACCTGTTACCAACATTGAATTTGGAAGGACCGGAAGCAATCAGGTTATGCAGGCATGCTGAGCAAATGTGTTTGTTTATTCACTCGATTTTCTGATGAAAATTGTTTTATCGGTATAAAGGAAAGACTAATTGCATTTCGCATAAATGTTTTAATTTTATTTCTAAAGAGAAATTGTATCATTCAAGAGCCATCCATTTATTTCAAATTGTATGTTAATATTTACTCGATCCGGGCGATAACACCGTGGTTGATCAACTTCTAGATAATGATAACTAAACAAAGAGCCACGTAACAAGTGGGGCATCCTTTACACTAACTTAATGTCAATCTTTGTGGAATAAATTTTAGTTGTATTTA
Organism: Megalonaias nervosa; assembly: GCA_016617855.1. Taxonomy (NCBI): domain Eukaryota; kingdom Metazoa; phylum Mollusca; class Bivalvia; order Unionida; family Unionidae; genus Megalonaias; species Megalonaias nervosa. The sequence continues at coordinate 32,012 of JAECUM010006467.1, read as the reverse complement.
GCTATAATTTGAGAGGAAATATTTATCTAATTTATTCATTAGAATTACTAAGTGCTGATTGACATTTTGAACAAAAGCAATATTTTCGGGTTATTGAGAATTCATTCAAAGACATTCTGGACTAAATCATTATGATACATCAAGACTACTGGCACATCAGCAAATTCAAGATTGGAATTCATTCGGTACATCACTGGAATTCATTCGGAAACTCTATAGTTTTGGACTTAGAACGTTTTGGATTATTTTGGATTTAATTAATTAATTAATTAATTAATTAATTAATTAATTAATTAATTAATTAATTAATAATAATAATAATAATAATAATAATAATAATAATAATAATAAATATTTTATTTGATGAAGTTAACTCATTATATTATAATATTCTCTCCTGAGACCCTCAGAATAAACAAACTATTGTAAATACAAGAGAAAAAAAAAATTTAGTATAAAAGCACAAAGTGTCTATGAAATGCATTAACAGAATAAGTTGGAGTGCATGTCTTTCAATATTTACAATAAAATCTGCTATTCGCGAAACTAGTCATATTTTTTTTTTGTTTTGAGAAAATTTAGATTTGTTTGTTCATTCCATAGAATAGCACCAGAGTAAGCAAATAATGTCTTAAAATTATTTCTTTTTGGAAACGGTGTATTGCAAATATAATTTGTAATTTTTCTCAGTTTAGGTCCTTGTTTCTTTTTTTCTGACTAAAATGAAACATACCATTCAAATATTGTGAACAAAATTCTTCCTTTATTTTGAACATTAATATGGGATTTTGGTAGGAAAATCTGTATTCAAATTTGAGCCATTTCAATTTTGAGAATAGATAGCCACTGACAATATTGTACGTTTTGGTTTTCGTATTTTTTCCTTTACTTAGGTGAAGAGCATAAAGTCATAACAACACGTAAGGTAACAATTCATCGAGTATATACTTACACGAAGGGATTTTTCAGCTCCTCTGTTAAGTAGTTCAAGTTATTCCTGAAAGATTTAAATTATTAAATGTATAAACAAAAATAAATATTGAAAATAAAAACGACTTATTGGGTGGCAATTTATATGAATCCAATGTTTTGTTCTTTACTAGTTGCCTTATGTTTGAAATGCAGCCCAAATATAACTTATCTTCCTAAGATTGATTGGCAATGGTCAATAAATTTAGGATCAATAAGACTCTTTAGAGTATGATATTTAGTGTTAAATTGTACAGTTGGACTTCAGATCTAGAGTATATCTGGTGCTAGAGTGTACAGTTAGATTTCAGTTTAGAGTATGATATTTGGTGTTAAATTGTATAATTATATTTTAGTTTTAGAGTATGATATTGGGTGTTAGATTGTACAGTTAAGCTTTTAGTTTTAGAGTAATTTAAGACATAATGATGATAGTTTGTAATTTAAGTATGCATGTATGTCTCTAGTAGTTTAGTATTAAGTAGGAAGAATTCATATGGTCATTTATATAATTTGGTTTTATTAGTGAATTATACGTTCCTTGTATTCAGTATTTGTTGAGTAGTAAGTGGATAGAAGTTTGCATTTACCACGAATCATAGGCCCACATGGCAGAGTAGAAAGCTAATGCTACAGATGCGGGCGAACTTGTTGTACCATTGAATCCAGTTTGCAGAACGCTGAGATGACCTGCATAAAACAAATTGTATACCTTACACCTTATTTTTTCCCTTAGCAAGAGAGACAACTCTTCAAACCCAATTAGGACAATTCGACGTTCGTCGGAAGAGTTGTTCACTCGTTATTTTCAAGCTTCATCACTTCATAAATCATGTAAAATATTATGCTAAAAATCATCCAATTCAAAATGTTTATAAAAATTATAAAGAATATCAAGAAATATAATTTTTTAAAAGATTTAAACAATCGTTTCCAAATATTGGTAAAGTACGCAAGAAGAATATATCAATATATCCGAGGTTCTTTTCTGGTCTTTTGAACTAATAACATCTAGTTTTCTTCATCAAATGATCTGAATTTAACCAATGAAAATGCCTGTTACAAAGGCTTTGTAAAAATGTGTAATTGTATACTACAGATTTTCTAAGGGTGTAAGGGACAGTTTTTATGCACAAATTTGCATCAGATTGTCTAATATACACATTCATAAAGATAGAGCACACCAGTGAGTTCTAAAAGGTCCATAGTTTTGTAAAGCTGTAAGAAATTGGACAATAAATATGTCATTCATTTAACCTTATAGCAACGCTCATAGCAAAACATGTTTATGCACCGCAGGCTCAAAATTACGGATGCATTTGTCACGTACAAAGGAAATGTTTGACACAAAGTGATGCTCACAGTGAAATGCAAGCCCTTTCCCTGTGTTATCGTTTTGTAAAACAGTGTGTACTAAACAGCGTGATGCAATTCAAATAGTTGATATCCATGTCGTTTTTGAGGTATCTTTTACTTGCATTGACCCCCATTTTCTACAGGCTAGCTCTGCTTCCTTGACGACTATCGCTATTTCATTGTTTAGATGCTGTGATATATATGTCTCACGAAAATTCCAAGAACAACACAAGCTCGAAACAGCTAGTAAAGAAATATATCCATATCTTTACTGTTTAAACAATAATAGTTTCAAAAGTCACACTCTAGCCTTAAGTTAATCGACCTAAAATAGCTTGAAATTGAAATGGAATATAATTATACCTTGTCAATTGATATCAATATAGATGGGGCAAAAAATGAGGGTTGTCTACCTTAATTCAGTTTCTCTACGACAGTTTTATAATTTTGTAGCTGAATTCACAAATGTTTTGGACATATATCAAGTCCATAAACTGTATTCACATTTCCCAATTGTTTCAAAAATAAAGTTGCTCCACAAACATTAATAAACCAGAATGATTTAGTTACCAAATTACTATACGATAGTCATCAAAGCCCAGTTTTAACTTAGGAATAGACATCTAAAATGTTGAAACTTCATTAAAATGTGCCGTTAAGAAGAACAGAATACAATTATCACATGGTTTGACCGCTAAAATAAACTGGGCTCAAATCCTTAAGAAGAGTTCTTCAGAATGCTTTGTCTCGTTGGCTCTGCCATTGCATGATGCAAAAATTGAACATAATCACTAGATCAAAAACGTTATGTCCCTGTGACCTATTTTTCATGGATGTGAACATAATTATTCAAACTGTATCCAGTTCAATAGCGTTTCATGACTGCACATACATCTATATCAGATAAAAATAGCAAAACGTGAAAGCTTAACATTTATCAATGGGACATGAAAAACAGGTAAATGTGACAACGCCGTCAAAGATGGGGTGCCCGTTTCTTGCCAAAGCTCCGCAGGCTTCACCAAAACGAAAACTCTTAACAATTTCAGGAGAAATGCTTCAGTGATTAAATTGCGGCTTGTCAAGAATACTTATGTTTTCTCACCTTGAGCCATCCTCACAATTCCTCCGACAACAATGATTCCCAATGCAATGAGTTTGACGGCCGTGAAAATCACCTGGATACTTGACGCCAATGAGATGTCGTAACAGTTGATGATACAGATCGTAACTAACAAACAAGAGAAGATTATCATTTGACAAAATATACAACATACTGATGCAATTTTTATTTTGTAAAAACAGTGTACTTTGCGAAATAAGAACCAAATTTTTTCACGGGTTTATAACATGCACATGTTTTTGATATCGCCATTCATCAAACGTGAACTGTAAGAGGACAGTGTTGGACGGAAGATTACCTTTTATCAAATTTACTTCAGATGGAGTAGAAGTCAACAAATATATTAAGATCCTTGATTTACACTGGTTGAATATTTTTTGAAGTCTGTATTACACAAATATAAAACTTAAACGAAAAATAATCACAAAAAAAAAAAACATTTATAAAGTTATTAAGCTACGGTCTGTCATCAACAAATTTCTGATTTCAAAGGCTATATCTTAAATGCATTATGGAGCGAAATTGAAATAGTTGTAATATATACGCATTAGTTTATGACTGCTTCGACCTTATAACAAAGATTAAGGAACGTTTGAGTGATTGTTTTAAATTGTAAATCTTGATTTCGTTTTCTTCAGAAAACGATCGTTAATTCGTATCTCATCTAGATAAGCATTCGAGCACTGAAAACTGGCACTGCAACCCTTGTTATAACTGTTTATTTTCCTTTTTCATACCATATATTTGCCTACCCACTAAATGGAGGTATTTAAAAGGGTTTCTTGAGATAACCCTACTGATTACGTCCTATTCGAAATAGAGGAAAAACGATAATTCTAGATTTTACGAAATTGCCCATGAACTGTATGAAACGACATTAATAATTTCTGTTTTTCGACCCTTGGCGAGCAAAACCTCGAAATTATCCAACAAGTTTCATAAACTTCTAACCAAAGGTTCATATGAAATGGTCCAACATGTCTGACTCCGTTTATGACATTGACATTTTGGTCAATGACGCGTAAAGCACTAAAAATTATTACAGCGCTCTCGCAACAATCGCACTAGGATGCCTCCGACGTCGCACTCTTTGTGACGGTATGATGTGATAAATCCAGTCTCTCAGTTCGGTAGTGATTTAATATTGAATTTATGAAACGAGAAGAATAATTTCAAGCTTTTGTGAGTCTTAGCGAGCAAAAACTCGAAATTATTCAACGAATTTCATAAATTTATTGTTAAATCATTACCCATTTGAGATTCTGTTTATTACATAGTTTCTATTTTAATAGAAATAGTTTAGAAAGAAAAAAATATGAAACAATTCGTTTATTCTGGTTCAGTCGATGCACCTTTCAATTTTTTGCGGATACAAATAGTACCAGGCGCTAGCTGACGTAATATTGAGCAGTTCGACAATTTATAACGATTAAAAGTAGATTTTTTCTGTACAAATTATAATTCAAAGAGCAGCAGTCCTTCCAAATCAATAGAACGTTTGACACAGGCAACAACTTTTTTTCAACAGTGGATCTTCGATGGAAATTAATATATGATGTCACATAGTTCACTCGGGTTCAGTTAGACGCGCCAAATACATAGATTTCAATGAGAATGTTGACAATATTTCCATCTAAAGCGTACCAATTCCACTATGGATGCGATATTATATTTTGCAGAAAAAATAGGATTACAGTTGTTAAATATTTATGTGAAGGGATGGTTACTGAATGCAGAAATTGAATCAAATCGAGACTAAAGATGTTGCTGAGTAAGCAATTCCAGATCTAATGTATTTGTGACCGGATATTTGTTCTATTGTATTGGGAGTAATGCTGTGGTTGGATAACATTCTGTGAGTTAGGAGACTGGACTTTGTAGACATTCTTCTCGAAACAAAGCTGAGTTTATTTACCTCTATAGGTAGTAGCCAGAAGGGTGAACAGACCAGCTTTTCAGACCGAAATAAAGCTTCTTACGACGGGTGAAAAAATACAAGCGTCAATAACGCTAAAGCAGAGGGGGTGAACATACCAAACTTTCAGACCGAAATATAGCTTCCTACGACGGGTGAAAAAATACAAGCGTCACCGAGACCTCTAACCGGGTTATTTTTTTGTGCGTCAAATATATTTACTTAGGTCGTCACTCCGTGTGATTTGACAGAGTCAAGGGTGCAAAAAATGTAACGACGCGGTCAGTAATTAAATCATTATTATATCAGTAATACGCTAAACATTGAATCTCGTAAAGCTAAACTAGCTCGACAGCGACTATAGGCAATTAGAAAATATCTTCCAGTTCGTGATTCTGTCAAACAAAACTTACAAGAGCGTCAGGAGTCTCAGGTGGAATTTACGGAAGGTGCAGAACAGTTATTTAAACCGGTTACGAAGGTTACCGTGGGTCTTCTTCCTACGTTGGAGCAAACCGCTAAAGTTACTGGGAAAATAGCAGAAATAGCAGAATAAACTAAACAGACGAAAAAGATTTTAAGAGAACTTCCAGGTGAAATAGCTGCGGCTCAACCACAAACACAAGAAATACTTGAGGGTATTGACCAGCTTCGTTCTGAAGTAGCCGATATAAAGGATCTTATACCAGAATCAGAATTAGAACCAGAACATGATAACTGGTACAAATGGCTATTTCGCTTACACGACGGAGTTGATCAGGCCCGAAATAATTATACAAGATATATTGCATTTATCGATGGAATAGATAAATATTTTACCTGCTTACAACGACAACAATTACAACAATGACAACCACAACAACAACCACAGCCAGTATCACAACAACCAGGCAAAAAATCCGGAGAAGGCTTGCTACTGGCAGTGTAAAAACTCTCCCGTCGCCCGATAAACTTTGCCCTAATAACGTCATTTCTGACGTAGATAGATTAGAAATCTTTATTGGCGCAAGACGAGCCGCTAATAATTCCCCAGAAATTATTAATGAAGCAGCTGCTATTTGTCAGAGATTATTTACAGGCAGCATTATGGATATTAATGTTTATCGGTCCCTCATCGATGAAATCATTGATGATTACCGCAGTGATTGAGGGTATGCAATTAGATCAGTGACAAGAAAATAAGATGATCATACATAATGCTCAACGTGGACCTGTAATGGTCAGGGTGATAAAATCGCGATTACCTACGTATAAAGTAATTTACAGTGATGGACTCTGCGATGTTGTTCAGGGTCTATTCAGAAGGATAGCCCCAAAAGCACTACCGATTGCAAAGCAACTGGGAATGAAAGCTATTGATGTTGTTCGTGATAAAGGTATTGGTGCTGTTGGTGATGTTGCCGGTAAGGCATTTTCAGCAATCAAAGATAGACTAGCACGATTAATACGCAGACCGCCAGTGGTCCGACGTCAACCAGTAAAATTGCCCAGTACCGAACTTATGCCTCCAAATGTTAGTAAAATAATAAATCAAGCTGCAAATCAAAAACTAGCAGAGTTGGCTGGTGTACCCGTCAGAAAAAGAAAAAAAATTACAACTGCTAGTCTGATAGCAGGAAGTGGTTTTCGTGTTAGACGAGAACAAATATAAATAATGTTCAAACATGTATCTAATCCAGCACTTGACATGAATGCACCAGTTCTCAAGGATTAATCTGTGCGCGATTATTAATATTATTCTTATGACGCACGTATACCTGACTCACGTGGAAGAATCGAATTACAAGTTCATAATACAAGTAGATATTTCATGACGGTGAGACATTGATTGAGATCGAAGGTAGACTTTTGAAAGCAGATAATACAGCATACGGAATTGGTAATCGAGTTGGTTTTGTTAATAATGGCGTCATGGCGTTATTTAACAGTGCCACGTACATGACTGACGGAAAGAATATTGAATCATGTCTCGAAAATGTTGATGTTGCTACGACGATACTTGGCCTTGCAAGATACAGCGATGATTACTCGAGATCAATTGGTCCATCAATGATGTTTGCAAAGGATACCACTGATGAACCCGAGAGCAGAAACGTAACTCTAAATGCAGCTGGAACTGAAGTTGCATCAATGAATGAAAATTTCAACTTGGGATTCGCATCACAAGAATTTTCATGTGTGATTCCGCTGTCACATATATTTGGATTCTGCACACATGTTAGAAAAGTTATATTTGAAGCTAAACATATCGTGGTACTTGTCATAAAAGCCACCGACAATGATGCAATATGGCGTGCTGCTGGGATTGTTGCAGGTAAAGTAATACCAACAAACCTTTCGTTGTGGATGCCAACAATGACATCATCCCTCGCTGAAGAACAATGGTTACTTTCTTTTATGGATCAAGGTGGTAAATCAACACTATCATGGTTGACGATGACAACAGACAGTATTCAAAGAGGTATTAATGGTTTATTCACATGGCAGACAGCATCACAGCAGGGGGTGTCAGCACCACGACATATATTTATTGCTTTTCAAAATGCTGAACGAGTAACTTCGCAGGGGCGAAATTCAATGGTGTTTGACACGCTTGGGGTTAGTGAAGTTTCTTTGAGGATAAATGGACACCAAGAACCATCTGAAGAAGTGTTGCTGAATTTTGAGAATAATCATGTTGCACGTGTTTATCATCGGTTAATGACATTCATGAGCGTGATCAAAATGTTGATTCTGGTTTGCAAATATCTCAGCGGGATTTCACGACATTATATCCAATCTATTATTTCTAACTATTATTTATAACTGGAACACATGGATTTGTTTAGACAATCTGTTGTTGATATACATTTGCGAGCTCGTGTAGCAAGAGGACTTATTCCTAATTACAGAGCAATCGCTGTTATACTCTCAGACAAAACAATGTTGTTTGGAGGTGTTGGTGGATGAATGAGAGTCACTGATGCCCCAGTAGAAAACATGTAATTAAATCGCTCATGATATTATAATGTCATATCATCATGTTAGTGTTACTCTGACTCCTGGTCAGATTAAAAGCTACAATCAGTATGAAAAAAGAACTGTGGAATAAAAATATTGCTAAATCAGAACCGATTGCAGGTGGTTCAAATAAACTATCACTGACAGAATGTCAACTCAGGCACTTTAATGACGTCAAACGATCAAAGAACGGTGTTAGACTTAATCTTTCTGTGGGTGCCATTAACGACATCGCCAAGACGGATGGTATATTTCCACTTTTTGCAGCTATACCAGCGTTGATAGCCGCTGAAGCCCCAGCTGTTGCAAAAGCAGCTGCACTTGGTGCCGTTGGAACTGCTGCTGGAATGGCATTAAAGAAAGCAACAGGTCACGGAATAAAAACTTCCAAAGAAATCAACAGGAAAAGGTCTAAGACTGCCAAGAACTCCCCATTGGTGGTACGGTCGAGGTCTAAGACTTCCAGGGACACTTCGCTGATGCTTCCCATGTCAAATTTTGATTTACTTGATGCTGCTAAAAATTAAACATCAAAAACTTCAGAGGCGTTTTTATGCGTGATCAATTACCAAAACAACCAAATATCCAGGAAACTAGTATCATTAATCTCGATGGAAGTTCTGGTCCAGGTACTCATTGGGTTGCATAAGCGATTGATCCACGTGGAGTTGTTTATTTCAATTCCTATGGGTTGGCGCCACCGAATGAATTTTTAAAATATGTCGGCAGAGTGCAAAGCACTCCGCTTCAAACTCCCGTCTGGTACTCAACATTACCAACACAGACAATAACCGATCCGCCAATATGTGAACGTGAAGTACTCGCTGTACTTGACGCTGTGTCAAGGTCCCTAATACCGCCTCATAAAGTCGTGCACGAGCATACCACGTCGTCCAACGTTTTAAACAGGTCTTAATGCAATATACAATGGTAGATATTTACGGAAGATCTGCACGAGGCAAGCCCCAAGGTGACTTTTCCAAATATGCAACCCCTGACGAGGTCAAGAATGAGTTCTCTAATCTTTTGAGTCTCGCAAATGTGGACCAAAATGAAGTTGTTGTTTTTCAGGATAAACAAGGACGGTTAAAGACAAGCAATGTCCCTTTGACAGATATTACTCTGCGGGTTCCAGGTGCGACCGAAGATAACTTAGTGGTGTTTAGTAAAAATGGTAAAATTAAAAACTCGGAGGAACCAATTCTAACACTCATGGGAGAGATTACTGGACGAATCAGAAGAACTGGAGATATTATGTATGGTGATCTAAATATGAGCAAAAGTACAATTACCAATGTGAAAGAACCAAAATCAGACGATGATGTGGCAACAAAAAAATATGTAGACAACAATGACGCCACAATCAGAACTGAGATCAATGATCGGTCGCTATCCGCCGGTGATACAATGTCTGGTTCTCTCAATATGGCTAAAAATAAAATTACTGGTCTTAGAGAACCAGAATCAAACGATGACGCTGCAACGAAGGAATATGTCGACAATAGCAACATCCCGATGATGACCTCGTTAATGACAATCAATGATGGATTGACCACGTTTGGATCTGATTGTGCTACTCACGTAAACGCTTTTACAAATTTTCGTAGAAACACAAATAAAACCATTCATGAATTTTTTGGAAATTTAGCAGTTATTGATATTAAACTCTCTGACATCAAAAAGATTACCGATGGTGTAGTACATGCAGTAGCGTCTAGACACCACTCAATAAATCCATCAAACATCACACTGAGGTTACCGGCATATACAGGTTCTCAGTATTAGGTGTTACAACATTTAGAATATCTACCACAATTTCACGGCGTTATCAAGTCCTGACTTCGTCAGGCGGATCATCTAGATCCATATTAGTAGTACTGGATCAAAACGACGAGGAAACATTTGTGGTGGAACTCGAAGAAAAAGGCGTCCCCGTGTTGTACTATTTGTGCCTTGAACTCGTCGCCAGCATACTACCTACTTAAAATTTGGCATTCGATTGATGTTGCAGCGCAACATTTCAGATATAAGCAAGTGTTCGTGGCATACCCAACTGAAAAATATCATCTACGAGTATACAGTAAAAAAAAAAATAAATACCGCAGACGTGTCGTTGTTACTGACATAATTGTAGTAGTAGTAGTAGTTGTTGTTGTTGTTGTAGTAGGGTTTAGCGCCATTTTTCAGCACAAGATAGACTATACATGGCGGCCAGTATAACTGGTGGAGGAAGAACTCGGGAAAACCCCGGGAAGAACCTCCGACCCACGAGAAGCTACTGGCAAACTTTCTCACGTACCCTGCGTAAGTCGAGCCTGAGACTCGAACCCACGTAGACAGAGGTGAGATGGCAGTGACCCGGAACGGTAAGTGCTTTAGACCACTCGGCCACTCGGGGCCCCCGATAGAATTGTATACTCTGCAATCTGCGGTCATCGCTGGAACAGTAACGGTCATCGGCGCATTTTCAGCCACATACGTGATAGCACCAGTGATAGGAATTGGTGTTTCAGTTGCAACAGGAATTGCTAGTATTCTTATTATCATCGCAAAAAAAAAAATATCCACGTGCGCAGTTGATAAATTACACGAATATACAATAAAGATGCACACGGCAACACGCGCATACGCAAAATTATCTTCGTTGATATCATCAAGTCTCAATGATGGAATAATATCAGATCAGGAATTCACAGAAATGATTAAGATTTACCATGAGGCAATGACACAGTCGATGACTGAGTCAAGACCTACGAGAAATGATATTAGACCTCCGATTTAAAAATTAATAATGTCGCAAGAATTACTACAACAGATCGTCGCTAATACAACTCCTCGAAAAACCCCGATAATATCAGCAAGCTCAACCAATCCTGAGTTCAACGTTAGCTTTCCAACTGCGATTTCAGCGAAGGAAATAGCACTAGCACAACTGCGAGTGTATCACAGCTGGCCAAATATTAGATCAAAGTCATTCGGTGAGTTGCAAGCAAATAATTCATTAGCGTTTTCGTATAAAAATAAACCCGATGGAACCCCCGATTGGCAAGTTGTGAGTATATCTACGGACAGTTATCAAATCGAACAGATCAACGATGAATTCCAGCGCAGAATCAAATCTATCACAGGAAAAGAGTCCAAGATCGCTATCACGGTTCACGAACCAACTTTATCAGCCGCGATAGAAATATCGACGCCTGACTACAGCGTCGTCGATCAGACCTGTGTTAGGATGGCGAGAAGTACAACCACCAGCACCTGCGGCGATACCCCAGCCACAACGCGATGATTAGTTTCCAAATAAACGAATATTTTTAAACTTCCAGAGGCTCGAAAAAGATGTCCATGGTCGTATATAAGTGCACGGGTAAATGATGAAAAACTTTATTTTATTGCGTCTGATGGTAAAAGGCTTCCGAAGATAGCAAGAACTCGATGACAACGATAACAATCTGATCGGCGACGAAAATCTCATTAAAGATTTTTCCAACGCGATTAAATCTGAACACCAACGGGTACTCGGTGATCTACGAAGTTTATTTTCTAGTATATCACAATATTACAACGATGATACGCGTCAACAGATCATTGAAACGATACAACATCTAAACCAAATTGGATCAGACCTCGATTTTGTCAATCGCGTTATCATCGAAACAGTGATTGCTGACAATGAGGATATTGATGGTAGAGTTCTCCACGCAATAACCCTTAAACAATTATTTGCAACACATTATAAAGTAACCGAAGAAGATATAAAACTGCCAAGATTTGTATTACCCCGATTTAACACCGATGAGTTGGTAAAAGCCGTCATCGATGTCATCGATGAATATTTTTCAGCGATATTAGCATCATGGAGAAAAATATCACTGTCGGCAGACATCCTCAAGCACAACAATGATCCATACGGTGGAGGTCGTCATATTTCACTAGGTGTTGTCGCGATCACATCAACGATCTCAGTCAATCTTGTATGTGATGCAATTGATGGCAGCTATCAATTAGACCTTGAAAAATCCAGTCAGGCCCAGCAGCGATACATTTTATACACATTCACTCCTCAAGCTCCACCCGGATTTTTGATTGTGTTAGAACCTGTTAATCCGTTTTATTTTCGATGTCATAATCCGCCAGTGTCACAGCTACAATTCAAACTTACTGAGCAGCGCGGATACCTGCTTGATTTAAGAGGAGAATTTTTCAATATAAATTTGCATATGCGTTGGTAGAACGTCATCGTAGATCTTCAAAATCAGGATTTTATAAAATAAAAAAAATGTGTCTGCCTTGGCAGAGCTAACAAACAATTATTTATGTGGTATTATATATGTACCAACACGCAAGAGTTTTTGTATACAACAAAGAGGTACTCGAAAGTGCCGTCAGAATAATCTTGATACTTCCACACACCGAAATGTTTAGTGTTAATATACATATTGATGAATACGGCGATGAAGAATTTTTGTTAACGCAGGAACAGTTAAATGAACTGCAGCATTAACATATTATTACGATTGTATGTGACAGAGATCAAATTCTGAATCATGCACATTCTTGCCTTAAACCGTCCATACTCTCTGGGTTTTAACCCGACAAAAAAATCAGAATACAAAATATTAGAATCAGAATAAATATTATAAGAAAATTTTTATTTTGTCTGCTAAGTCTGGAAAGTTTTGGGGTTTTTTTTACCTGTTTTTGACCAATTTTGTCATTTTTCAGGGTAAAAAGGTCGAAAACACCGTTGTTTTTCAGTCAGATTTTAAAAATTTTGAGGGCAAAAACAAACCCCTTCTCTAATTGATTCTTTTCAGAGAAATTGAAAAATCTTTGGAAACTTCAATAAAATTAAATAGATTTTCACTGATTTTTGATCAATTTTCACTGATTTTTGATCAATTTTTACTAATTTTTATTGAATTTTCCAAAGACCTTTCAATGTCCCTAATAGAATCAATTAGAAACGGGGGTCGGGTTTTTGCCCTCAAAATTTTCAAAATGGGATTTAAAATCAGTGAAAATTGACCACCTGACAAAGTCACGCAGTAAAAAAAAAGTTTGTTGCAAAAATTAAACTGACCAGGAACATTTTCTAGTACTGATCACGAAGAATAAAAAATAAAATAAAAACAGAATTCCTAATACCCTTGACTTTGTTAAGGGCTGTGTCATAACTTTCCCTTTGTTTAGACGTCATCACTACTTTCAGTTTCACAATCCCCAATGACTTCGTCATCGACAAAGTCCTTTGCTTCATCAAAGGGTTTACAATCACACATAATCTTTTCAACTGTCTTACACGCGCATTCACAATCTTTTTTTGTTTCGTATTGGTGAGTCAACTCTGATCTAATTTTTTCAATCGTGTGTGCGAGTGAAACGAATTGTTCAAATTATGTGTCATCGACGGTCGCCAACGACTGTGTCATTGACTGCTGAAATAATTTTATAAACCTGTATTTGGCTGGTAATGTATATCTACCTTCGAATTTTCGTTATTGCAGTGATTCAAAATCATAAATAATTTTTTTCAGGATCAAGTTGATCAGAGGTTTGTATACCATCATCATGTAACTTTTGAATTGCAGAAATAATCGCATTAACATTTTCGTAATTCATTATATAATAAATATTTGTTTAAAATAAAAACAATAGTTACATTCCTCAAATCAGGAATGTATTTACAGTATATCTAAGGATGGCAGCTAACTTAATTCTAAGGACGGCACAAAACATGACCTTAACTAACTTAATTCTAGGGACGGCACATACATGTAATTCTGGCACCCCTAATTGCGGGAATGCAATTTTAGGTGTTTTACACCTCCACTTTGACTCACTTACAGTACTAATGTTCTCATTGGCCAGTCGTTGTCAGAACAGTGCCATTGTTTTATGACACTCACAGCACTAAAGTTCTCATTGGCCAATCTTTGTCAGAACAGTGCCGCTGCTTCATGAGATTTATTTTCTTTGTCAGAGATTTTTTTACTTACAGTGGTAAAGTTATCTCTGAGGTTATATACATATTTACATGTATTTACATATTTTCATGTATTTAAATATATTCATATTTACATGTATTTACATATATTCATATTTATTTACATATTTACATGTATTTACATATTTACACGTTTATTTATATATTTAGACGTATTTACATATTTACATGTTTATTTACATATTTACATGTATTTACATATTTACATGTTTATTTACATATTTACATGTATTTACATATATACATATACATACACACACACCACCACCGGGGGACTTCTCTACGTTCAACAGATTTCTGCACACGATCCCCCATAATCAACCCCGGGGAGTGCAAAATAGCACCCACCACGGGATGACATAGTGGGAAGGTGTACACGTCTGTTGAATATCGAGCATTGGGAGGACCCCCACTTATAACTGTAACTCTATTTCTTATATAGTTAAGCATATTTATATTTTGATCCAGAAATAGCTTACACGGGGGTGGGGGTGGTGTGGGGTGGAGTGGGGTGGTGGATTATTTTTTGTCCGTTTTTCTCTCGTTTCTTAACTATTATCCCTGACAAAGTCGGGGGGAGGCAAGAAACCTGACAGATTGAGAAAGACAAGGATAGTGTTGGTTTTTTTCTTTAAAAAAAACACCAAATAGGAACCCCAACAAAAAATAATTCATTAATAAGTGAAGGTTGTTTATAAAATACGAGTGAGGCTACTCTTTAATCTCTCTACGTATCCTTGACAGAGTTATTTCCCTTGACTTTATCAAGAACTTTAAATTTCAAAAGTATTTTTCTGTCTTCAAAAAAACTCTGGGCTTAAGACTTAACATACAACAAATAACAATATGTTCTTGTTCTACTTCAGTATTTTTATCATGAAATTCAAAAGTATTTTCTTGTTCTATTTCAGTATTTTTATCATGAAGTTCAAAGTACTTTCTTGTTCTATTTCAGGAGTGGCGGCGTACTTAAATATTATACTTTGTTTGTATTTCTTTGAAAATACTGATCTGTATATTTTATTTGCGACATATTGTACCGAATATGGGAAAATATTAAAATATTCGGCAGCTGCATATATTGATGGAAATTCTATTTCTTCCCATGTCTCTGTATTTACAGATATAACGGGTCTTGAATTTGTTATTTTTATTATTGCCAGTACCAACAAATTTACAATTCTGACTTTGTGTAATATAGCCTGCAAATTATCCAAAGAATTACTTTTTGGATCTGAATCAATATGATCCATCAGAAGACCTTTTTCGATCAGTCCATGAAAACATTCATAGATAAACCTGTGACAGAGATACTTTTTTCCCAACAGTAAATCTAAGATAACCAGCATTATCAACTGAACCGACTGGTGTTCTTAGTTTACAATTTCTGATGATACCATCACGAGATGCCAAAAAATTTTCAATGATAGGATGTGTTACAAATTCTCCTTGCTCCATTTATATAGTAAATATTATTTGTCTAAATTGTTATTTTATTACTAGAAAAAATATGTGGGATGCTAGCGTGAAAATCTAGCGAGATAATCCTCAGCGTTTTTTATATATAGAAGATTCATTATTTTTTAATCATAATACAATATCAATACTCTGTATTTTCTGCCTCTACAGTCTACAAAACAACTGCGATTTTCCACGGACTAAGGTGTTACATTTTAAACATGGTTTCGATACGTGACTTTCTCGTCGCACGCTTTGTAGGTGGTAACCTCAAAATTCATTTACACAGGTCCAATTACAAGGAGTTGTAGAGCCAATCATCAGCCACGTGCAGTTATTTTTTGCCTGAATCATTGTATATTATGTATAAAAGTTTGATTTAAATATATATTTGCCTTAATTATAACAATGGAAGAATTTATGAGATTATCTGCGATCAAGCCTTCTCAAGCTAGATTCGATCTTGACAGAATATCCCCTGACTTTTGGAGGTGAGCTCTGGTTGATCCGACGAATCAGATTCTGATCAATAGTATTCATGGGGCCAAGAGAGAGTTTCGCGACGACGGTGCGGTTCATGTGTGGTCAACATTCAGAATTATGCGCGACGTTGATGCTTCAATGAATGACCAGCGAGCAAGGACAATTATTAATTATCTCGACAAACAAAGATACATTTTCAGAATAAATTTTATTGCGGAAGTAGACGATACTTGGATTATCCGTGACAAACGTGACCCTGTTCGATTACATCACGCTGGAGATGTAACGTTAAGTAAAAATTCCAAACCAGGAATGTTGACTGGTATTGACAAACCATATTATGAACGAGCGTATCCTGTGACTGCAGTTATTTATGCGATATATCCGCTGAATAATAAACCTAGTTTTGATGATCTCAAACAGATGAAACATTCGACGCTGAATTGTGTAGCTGAGCGAGTTACACAACATTTTACGAACGCGATATGTGGAAATGGTTAAACAGATTTACGACGTAAAAAAATAAATGAGTGGGGCTGAGTGTGTCAAGGAACATGGCGCTACGATCAACGACGTTGCATCGCTGGAAAAGAAATTAAAATTTCCGATAAGGGTGAAGACAATAACCGGCGAGAGTTTGTACGAATCAAAATACAAATCAAAGGGAGCATCGATGGAGATTGTTGATCATAATGCGCACGCATGGACGATGGATGTAACAATATTTCCACGAGACAGAACTGTTAAATTTGATAGCGATGATATTTTTGATTTTATAAATAAAATTAGTAAATGTGACCCTGTGGCTGTGTGGTTATTTCAAAGTTCCGAATGTGACAAGTATGATCGTATGTACGACCTAATGGAGATATTTATCGATCTGAGTTCATCCACTCAGAAATGAAAAATCTTGCGTTGAAATATACTGATGATGTTGAACAATTACTCGGTAGTTGTTTAACCGTTCCGTCGGTTGCTGCTCACTTTGGTCAGGAGAAAAATTCATGGTCGCCGACAAGATCGGAATTTCTTGTCGATGTGCAGCTAAGCTGAGTCGAATACGGGCATGGAGAATTGTGGAATACTAAATACGATTGTGGAGATGTTATCTCAGTTGATATGGCTGCATGTTATCCTGGAAGTTTTCTTGGAATGGGAGAGTGTTCAGCGTATTTTAAGAGATTTGGATATCCAACACAGGAAATGCCCAGAGTTGCGATAAATGGACATTTACCAGATTTTGATTTAAGTGGATTTGCACGTATTGAATCGTTTTCCTTCACGGAAAATCTCCATCCGATTGTTTATATCTGGTTTGGTCGTCGTTTTAGTGAAAGCGGTTGGGCTCCAATAGTGTTATTACGATATATGCTTGATGCAGGAATTTTAAAATCGTTAACCGTAATTGAAGCAATAATATCGTATCGTCCACAGAAAAAAGTCTGGTTACCAAAACAACCTCTTGTAATTGAGAGATCTGTTCTCGACGAAATCTTTGAGCGTAATCCCGATGAAATTGAATATGAAAATAAACTTGCAAAGGATCTCAGCAGAAAAATAATTGGAAAATTTACTCAGGGTGGTTCATGTGATCATAAACGACATTGCACAAGATTAATCATCGACGATGTCGAACTCGATTTTATAATTGCTGATACAACAGAGAAAGGCACATTTACAGGTCGAAATAAAGCTTACTTCTCAGACGGAACTAAATTAGGTACAATTGTGAGCAATACTGATGGTGACTCACCACAGTTTACTCACTCAAGATCTTCGATGTTAGCGTATGTTTCGATAAATTTATTATCGATGATAAACATATTTCCTGATACCGTGGTTAGAGTTGCCACAGATTCATTTTATGTGAATAAAAACGGATTTGTTAAAGATTGGTACCGATGCATCATGGGGCGAATGGAGAATAAAGCGAGAAAAGATACTTAGTTATTCTGAATCCGCCGACGTTGAATCTAAGGATATTTATTATAAAAATAGTCAAATGTCAGCGTTGTCATCAGCACCATCGATATATGATCCCGTGGCAAGACATAAAACAGTTTATCTTAACGGATGTGGTTGTTCTGGTAAAACAACGCGTGCGATTGAATTATTCCTGAACATTTGTTCAGAAATGGTTGTATTAACTCCAACTCATTGGCTCGCCAAAGAAATGAGCGAACATGGAGTGAAATCTCAAACTTATCACAGCTTCTTTAGATGGAAAGGAGATGCATCGGCTCCTGAACGAATGGGCGAAAAATACACCCCTAAGATCATTATTTGGGATGAAATATGCACAGTGTCTTTAGATGTATTAAAAACGTTTCTTGATTGGTTATTGACTCGGAATACTGCTGTTATTATGTGCGGAGATAATGGTCAACCACCACTTTTTGTTGGATCATCTACGCATGAATGGCTAAAAACGTGTGTAGATTATTATGAGGAAATAACTAATCATCACCGAGCGCTTGATGATTCGTAAAAAGAGTTTAAGAAATTAATCAGTCTACAACCAGATAAAATTCAGTGTGAAATAATGCGTGAAGTAATTCCGGAAACACATATAAATAATTTTTGGAATTTATGGAATCCTGCTGATTTGATAGTTGCAAGTAGAAAGATAGTTCGTGATTGACGTCAGCAGCAATTATTTATGTTACATAAAGAAATATTTTCATATCTACCTATACGATTGTGTAGTCGCCCAGCAGATACGCGACGGCAAAATATCGATGTTGAAATTCCGGGGTTAGGGGAAAAATAAAATCTTGTACTAAATGATATTGTTTTGGTTCCTTTTGATGTTAACGATGAATAAATCTCCATGGACGCTAGGATATGCTATAAGGATTCATTCATCGCAAGGATTAGCTTTTTCCGATACAAATATTTGGATTGTCCATGATCGTATTGAATAGTCAAATTTAGTTTATCTGGCAGTGTCTCGAGTCAGAAGAATATCTCAGCTGCGGAGGGTTATCATAGACTTCACAGTCAGTATTAATCAAACTACTGGCAATGGCGATGATGTAAGAAAATATTAGCTTGTTATCAGCAATATGATAAAAAGAATAAGCACGACTTTGATCTCGATGCAGAATTCATTATGACACTGAAACAGCGACAGAATAATCATTGTGCGAGCTGTAACACAGTAATGTTGTGGCAGTATTCAAATAATAATCCAAAACAATTCACCGTGGATAGAATTAATAGTAATCTTGGTCACACACGCAAAAATGTGATGCTGACCTGTCTTGAGTGTAATCGACGTCGAGGAGCCAGTTCACAAAAATGAAGGCAGTGGTAATTGTGTATCTTCAGGAATTACTTGTAATTGTTCACGTACAAATCCACGTTGAGGAGCAGTTGAATCTAGTCTGTAAATTGCAGGTCTACCCGTGGATCTTACCACGCTGGTAATTTTGTGTGGTTACACTCCAGACTGGGTCAGTCGCTCTTTTTTTACCCCCTTCAAGTTCACCAGGTTCATATAAATATCTTACAGTCACATTATCTAGTATTGGCTGTTTTGAGAAAGAGTCATGTCGTTGTATTGGTATATGTTTTTATGAGATTGCATTGGTAGGTTTCATACAAATTCCACGAGTAATTTCATTATTTAACGCAGCTATCACACTTGGTAGTCTTGCAACCCATTCACGAAATCTCATGTCTTTCTGAACTTTGTTCAGGGATATTTCCTGCGCATATTGATATTCAAATAACCGCTCAGCAACTGTTCGATTAAATCGTTTAACGATTGCCTGATCGCGATGAATTGCGGTGTGCCCTCGTCTGATTTTGACATTATGTTGTTTCATCAGAGATGTTACATCAAGAAATTCTTTGCCAGGACCATCCTGTAGCAACTGTGGCCATCGCAAGGGTCCTTGTTGATAAATTAGTTCAAACGCAGATGAAACTTCAGCTGCTGTTTTAGCTGATAGCGGCTCTGCTTCCTTATATCTACTTGCAACGTCAACGACAGTCAACGCATATTTGTATGTGCGAGATTGACGTCTACTAGTTTTAATCGTATCATGGGGTAAAAACAAAATGTCTGCCTGATGAACCTCATTGGGAGTGCTGACATCAAAATGTGCTTGCTGAACTTTTTAGGTGGCGGTAGATACATTTGCCATATTGCCTGTCGTGCTAACCAATCTTCAGCAACAGAACGTGCGATACCTTCCGCATCAGCAAGTTTACTAATCTTTGCTTTACCCCTCCAATATCCTCTCGGGCTATAATAAAACGATTACATTATAATAATAATAATAATCGGTTGGTTAATTACCGACCTCTAGCACTAGCTTACCTTTCATTGCAGATTTTATTAAAAAGCTAGTGTTACGTATAGGCTCGTTCAAAAGTAACAAAAGAAAAGAGTGAAACCAACAAGCTTTGTAAGTTTTAACAAGAATAATTTATTTCCCTATAAAACACGGTGAAAAGGTGAAAATAGAAAATAGGACTTACAGTTTGTGAACACAATTCAAACATTTATCATAGTACTGAAAAAATACAAGTCCTATCACTAAATAATTTTAACTGAATCCAGGTTCGAATCTTGATGACGTTCCAAGATGGAGGAGGATGACGTCAGGTGAAGTTTTTATACGAATGTCAAGAGTTCCACGTTGAACCACAACGTGTAATGTTTCAATTTAGAATAAATTTCCATCGAATGTCGTTGTCACTTGTATAGATCTCCAGGGAATGAATTATTATATTCTAAAATATAGATGAACTTCTGAACAAGCTGTCATCTATAATAAAACATCTCGAGCTCCAAAGATGTAAAAATACAACTCTTCATGGCACCTAATAAAAATATATCCTTCTTCTTGAAGATATATTGTACGACTGAATATTTCACGGGGATCTGAGTATTTATAAACTGAACTAAGACGTCATTTCATGCGCGCACGATGGAAAGCGTGGCTATTTCGCAATAAACAATGCAATTTCACGTAGGCCAGGAAATGACTTTGGCAATAACCAATCGTTTTCGCGTAGTGTT
Source organism: Megalonaias nervosa (assembly GCA_016617855.1). Taxonomy (NCBI): domain Eukaryota; kingdom Metazoa; phylum Mollusca; class Bivalvia; order Unionida; family Unionidae; genus Megalonaias; species Megalonaias nervosa. Next base: position 10,669 of record JAECUM010006467.1, on the reverse strand, counting down.
TATTCAAATCAAGAAACTATAGCATGCAAAAATTGTTCTTATGCGAGTCATACTACGTTTTATATAAACATAATATCTCTTTCAAAAACATCAGATCCCGTGAAAATAACCATTACAATAAAATGTAATGATACAAAAATAAAATAAAAAAGAATTTAAAATTAACATACAAGTAATTAAATTACATATTCGTAACACTTTCCGCCATAAAGAAAAAAGAAAGATTTATGTAATAAAGCTTTCTTTTTTACCATATGTAAACTATACATGAGGTAAAGAAAATTACATAAGAATGACTCTTATGAATTATACAAAGTGTATATGAAAATGATATTTATATACACCGGAAAGTGCATCTGCAATCAAATTGTCTTTTCCTTTGATGTGCCTAATGTTGAGATTATATTCTTGCAAAAACAAACTCTTTGATTTTTATTTTTCATCTTGTCAATGAAAGTAAGGGGGTTGTGATCACTAAACACAACAACCGGAGAAGGAGTTGAGCTAATATAAACTTCAAAATGTTGTAATGCCAGTATTAAAGCCTAATATTCCTTCTCGATTGGTGAGTAATTTCTTTGGTGCTTATTTAATTTCTTAGAGAAATAGCACACTGGGTGATCAACCCCATTTCTATCTTCTTGAATCAATACTGCTCCAACCCCAACATCACTTGCATCCACAGATAACTTGAAAGACTGATTGAAATTTGGAGCTGTGAGAACCGGCGCACTCTTGAGTATGGCTTTTAATCTATCAAAAGCTTGCTGACATTTTTCAGTCCAAAGAAACTTGTTTATCTTACTTAACAAGTTTGTCAGAGGTTCAGCAATATTAGAAAAATTGGAACAAAACTTTCGATAGTATCTGGCCATACCCAAAAATCGCGCCAGTTGCTTTTTACTCACAGGCACAGGAAAATCAGAGATAGCTTTGACCTTAGCATCGATAGGTTTAACTTGACCATGTCCCACAATATGTCCTAGAAAAGTTACACAAGCACGGCAAAACTCACTTTTAGATAAATTGATTGTCAAATTTGCATCAGTGAGTCTTTCAAAGAATTTCCGAATCGTGGCTAGATGTCCTTTCCAGGTGTCGTTGTAGATGATGACATCATCGATGTAAGCATCACAATTTTCTAAACCAGAGGTAATCATATTCATCATGCGTTGAAATATACTTGGGGAACCCTTCATCCCGAACGGCATTACTTTATATTGATAGAGTCCATCTGGAGTCACAAATGCCGAAATTTCTTTCGCTCTTTCTGTAAGTGGAATTTGCCAAAATCCTTTCAGAAGGTCAAATTTGATGACGTACTTGGCATTTCCAATTTTATCAATACAGTCATCGATTCTTGGTAATGGAAATGAATCTGTTTTTTTTTTGGTCAAACTGTTCACCTTCCTATAATCAGTGCACATACGGAAAGTTTTATCTGGTTTCGGAACAAGTGTGCATGGTGAACTCCAAGCACTTTTACTGGGCTCTATGAAATCGTTCTCCAGGAAATACTGAATTTCCTTTTTCAAGTATTCCTGTTTAGAGGGTTCATCCAGTATGGGTGTTGTTTCACAGGTTTTGAATCTACAATTTCAACGTCATGAAAAATTTCGTTTGTCCTTGTAGGAATATCTGGAAACAAGTGCTCATATTCGAATAATAACTGTTTAAGTTCGTTCCTTTCTTGTTGTTGTAAATGTAATAGTTTCTGGTCCAGATTTTTCATAATTTCCGAATTCCGAAGATTTGTTGCTCGAAGATCAACAGTGTCCAATTGAATTTCGTCACTTAAATCCTCAGTTGGTGGGACAGGTACAACTAAATTGCATAATTTACTTGGCTATCTCTTTCAATATACTCATTTAACATGTTAATGTGGCAAAGTTCTTTTTCTTTTCGCCTACCAGGCGTATTTATGATGTAATTTAAATGATTTACTTTCTTTTCAATCGTGCATGGACCATAATACTTGGCCTGAAGGGGATTTTGTGGAATGGACAAGAGAGCTAGAACTCTATCACCAGGCTGAAAAGCCCTATCCGTTGAGTTGTTATCATATCTTGATTTCTTTCTGGACTGTGTAGAGTGCAGATTTGATCTTGCAACCTCACAAGCCTTTGACAACTTGTACTTAAAATCAGAAACATAGTCAAGAAGATTGAGCTCAGTATCTTCATTAGAAAGAAGTTTCTCTTTCAACAATTTCAAAGGTCCACGCACAGTATGTCCGAAAACTAGTTCAAAGGGACTGAATCCTAAAGATTCTTGAACGGACTCCCTAGCAGCAAACAAAATTAAATGAATGCCTTCATCCCAATCTTTGTTCGTATCAAAGCAATATGATCGAATCATATTCTTTACAGTCGGATGAAATCTTTCTAAAGCCCCTTGGCTCTTAGGATGATAGGCAGAAGATTTATATTGTTGAATACCTAATTCGTGCATAGCTTGCTGGAAATTCCAGACATGAAATTTGACCCTTGATCCGATTGGACAGATTTGGGAAGGCCAAAATGAGTTAAAAACTTTGTCAAAGCTTTTACTATGGTTTTGGTTTTGATACTCCTCAAAGGAATCGCCTCTGGGAATCTTGTTGACGCACACATAATGGTCAACAAATATTGGTTGCCTGACTTGGTCTTAGGTAAAGAACCAACACAATCTACCATTATTCTGCTAAATGGTTCGTCAAATGCAGGAATAGGTTGCAGATGAGCCTTAGGTATCTTCTGATTGGGTTTTCCTACCATTTGACAAGTATGACAAGATCTACAAAATTTACAAACATCACTTTTGATATTTGACCAATAAAAGTGAGTCAAGATCTTGTGATAAGTTTTATTAATCCCTAAATGACCAGCCAGAGGAGTTTCATGATCCAGAGTAAGTATATCCTGTCTGTAAGAATTTGGAACTACAATCTGGTAGTTCACTGACCACTCGTCACTAGCAGGTACCTCAGGAGGTCTCCATTTTCTCATAAGAATTCCATTTTTAATGAAATAACAGACAGGTACTTCAGTAGCTTCAGTTTCACTAATGGCCCTCTGAAACAAACAGGAGATCTCAGGATCTTTTTCCTGTTTGACGAGAAGTGATTGTCGTTTGTCACCCCGATTAGATACAAGAGAATGAATATTTAAAAGAGGATCACTGTGATCAATACCTTTTGACTGATCCAAATTAGAAGTGAAAGTGACCTCATCAAAAGCCTGACCAATACATGTGTCAGCTAAAGGAATATTTTCCTTATGAAAATCATTCTCAAGAGCTTTCTTTTCCATAGCTCTAGTAACTGCACAAGATGGGTATAAATCAGGGTATTCTTTTTCAATAGGATCAACTTTCTGATCCAAAGAAGGCTTGACAATTACAAGTAGATTAACCACAACCTTATCTCCAGCTAGGTCGTTTCCTAGCAACAAATGAATGCCCTCAACGGGTCATGTAGACACTATACCGACTGTCACAGGTCCTGAAACTGAGTCTGATGACAGATTTACAGAATTGAGAGGAACATTAATAAAGCCGCAGTCTACTCCCCGAATGAGAACACTCTCATTAGAACAGGACTTCTCAGAAAAGGAAAAATACCTGACAATAAATGACTCTGAGAAGCTCCTGTATACCTTAAAATTTTAACAGGGATATGATTGGCCAAATCACCCAAGAGTGATATAGAACCCTTCGACATGAATGGTTCATAATTCTCCATAATAAAATCAGACTAGGGTTTTTGAGACCCAACAAATGTATTGCTTTCAATACATGACCTTGACTTGACCTCTTAGAAATAAGAGCATTTGGGATAGGTCTATCTTGATTCTGATGCCTATATTTCAATTTGAAGCAATCAGAAATGACGTGTCCTTTTTTTCTTGCAATAGGTACACGTAGGAATAGACAAGGATTTTGAATCAAGTTTATCAGAAGCTTGATTTTTAAAAGTTGTGCCAGATTGAGTTTTAGGAGGAGTCGTATTGGGCTGAAAAACCTTTCTACCAGAAGACTGCTGAGTGAAGGATTTGCCTATAACAGGAGATTTATGAGTTAAGGAGTACTTGTCAGCAGCAAGAGCAGCATTTTCCAAGGTTTCAAAGTCATGCTCGTCAAGATACATCCTAATGTCACTATGGACACAGTTCCTGAACTCTTCAAGTAGTATGAGTAGTCTGAGACTTTCGTAATCTTCATTGACCTTTCTGGAAGAGCACCACCTATGAAATTGTTGTGCTTTTTCCCATGCAAATGCAACATAGGTCTGGTCAGTTAGTTTTCTAGAATTCCTGAATTTTTGCCGATAAGCCTCGGGGACCAACTCATAACCCTTCAAAATACAGTCCTTAACCACATCATGGTCAGCACTCTGCTCTAGTGACAGTAAAATGTAAATATTACGCGCTCTACCAGTAAGTACCCATTGCAATAATAGAGTCCAGTACTCCCTTGGCTACTTCAAATTCTCAGCAACTTTTTCAAAATAAGGAAAATAACTATCTACTTCTTCTTCTAGAAAATGGGGAACTAGCTTGATATTTCTTATAACATCAAAAGTAGGCGAGTGTTTTCCTTTTGCCAACTCTAATTCTTTCATTCTAATTTGGAATTCCCTTTCATCCTTCTTTTTCTGCATCTGTGCGTGCATTTGTTCTTTTTGAAACTCCAATTGTGTTCGTTCTTTTTGTAATTCCATTTGCTTATCTTTCTCCCTCTCCTGTCTCTCTCTCCTTCTCTTCAAATTGTAATTTCATTTGTTATCTTTCTCCCTCTACTGTCTCTCTCGCTCCTCTTTCTCAAATTGTAATTGCATTAGCCTATCTGCTTTTTCTTTCTCAAATTGTATTAGTCTTTCTTTCTGTCTTTCTTCAAATTGCCTTTACATCTCTTCCCTTCTTTCTTTAAATTGTAACTCCATTACTTCCATTTCTTTTTCTTTTTGTATCTTTTGTATCTGAGACTGAACCTGTCTTATCTCTAATTCCAACATTTTTAGCTGGACTTCCATTTTCAAAATCTGCAAACACTCCTGGGTAAAATTCCAAAATTATTCTCTACTTTTGATGATGTTGTGAATGAAAGCCTGTTGTTTTCACTAAAGATTTCAAACAAAATGTAAAATAGTACTACTTGGAATTTAAAACTAGGGGAATTTAAATTTCAAAAAACAATTTTCTGAAATAATTTAGCCAAATTCAAATATCCCGGACTAGCCCCCAATTTTCTTTATGTTACAAATAGGCTTGTTCAAAAGTAACAAAAGAAAAGAGTGAAACCAACAAGCTTTTTTAAGTTTTAAAAAAATAATTTATTTCCCTATAAAACACGGTGAAAAGGTGAAAATAGAAAATAGGACTTACAGTTTGTGAAGACAATCCAAACATTTATCATAGTACTGAAAAAATACAAGTCCTATCACTAAATAATTTTAACTGAATCCAGGTTCGAATCTTGATGACGTTCCAAGATGGAGGAGGATGACGTCAGGTGAAGTCTTTATACGAATGTCAAGAGTTCCACGTTGAACCACAACGTGTAATGTTTCAATTTAGAATAAATTTCCATCGAATGTCTTTGTCACTTGTATAGTTCTCCAGGGAATAAAGTATTATATTCTAAAATATAGATGAACTTCTGAACAAGCTGTCATCTATAATAAAACATCTCGAGCTCCAAAGATGTAAAAATACAACTCTTTATGGCACCTAATAAAAATATATCCTTCTTCTTGAAGATATATTGTACGACTGAATATTTCACGGGGATCTGAGTATTTATAAACTGAACTAAGACGTCATTTCATGCGCGCACGATGGAAAGCGTGGCTATTTCGCAATAAACAATGCAATTTCACATGGGCCAGGAAATGACTTTGGCAATAACCAATCGTTTTCGCGTAGTGTTTACTCAAATCGACAAACTATGGCATGCAAAAATTGTTCTTATGCGAGTCATACTACGTTTTATATAAACATAATATCTCTTTCAAAAACATCAGATCCCGTGAAAATAACCATTATAATAAAATGTAATGATACAAAAATAAAATAAAAAAGAATTTAAAATTAACATACAAGTAATTAAATTACATATTCGTAACACTAGCAAATTTTTCTCCGAGTGTTTTTTTTTATGGAATTTAACGAGTGAATCAACTTCACGTCCGCAATTTGTCGTTGTTGTAAATCTTTATGTTTATACGCAACATCGTGAACGTGACACGCTTGGTCAATCGTATTTATTGGATACTCTCCAGGTCTTGGTTGGTCTCGTTCGTCATGTCGGATATCAAGTCGGATTCCAGGACGACAATAATTATATCCAAGAAGATGCTTCTTGCCAGGATACTTAGCCCATGAAGCTCCTGGTAATTTTCCCAGTGAAGCAGTGATATCACCACCGGTTTTATTAAGAAAAATTTGTTTTTTTTTTGTACCACATGTTATACACTTGCGTGTAAGTGCACGCGTTTTATTCCTCGTCGTTATTGTTTTTAATCCACTGGTGGGGGTGGGGGCTCTGCATCGAACACAATATAAATTCATATTATTTATTATATTTGTACAACATGGATATCATTGACTTCTCAGCAACACGAAAGCAAGAGCCAGTGAAGCATCATCCAGCGCTACTAAATTCTATCAGAGCAATTGTCGTAGGTCCATCTGGGTCTGGTAAGATGCAATTGTTGCTTAACCTGATAATTAGATGGCTCAAATGGGATAAGTTGTATTTAGTGGCACCATCTGAAGATGATCAGCGATGCTACAATGTGCTTAATGATTTTAACGAAAATGCAAAATTGTTGGATGAGGACGGAAATGATATTATTGATTTTATCACCGATATTGATGATGCTCCATCTGTGGATGATCTCGATGGATGTATTAATAATCTCGTAGCATACGATGATGTAATGATAGACAAACAATCAATTCCAGCTCGGATATTTTCTCGAGGCAGGCACAAAAACACCGATGTTATATATCAGCGATATACGCAAATACCTAAAGTGATCAGAGATAACTGCAATCTTCTGATTATCTGTAATGGAGTCGATACACATGCTCTGCGAAACATTCATCAGACTTGGTGTTCAGGGGACATGGATATGATTAAATTCAGAATTTCTTCTCGCGCGCTCAAGCGATTCCTTATGGATTTATCACGATAAATTTACATGATCCTCGGTCGCGATATCGTGTAGGTCTCGATAAAATGTTTAGTTGAGAGACAGCAGAAGGGAGGGTGACGACCCAAGTAAATATATTTGACGCACAAAAATTAACCCAGTTAGAGGTCTCGGTGACGCTTGTATTTTTTTCACCCGTCGTAAGAAGCTTTATTTCGGTATGAAATTTTGGTCTGTTCACCCCTCTGCTTTAGCGTTATTGACTCTTGTATTTTTTCACCCGTTGTAAGATGCTTTATTTCGGTCTGAAAATCTGGTCTGTTCACCCTTCCTGCTGCTTAGGTTAACATTTGAACCTGGATTGTCATAGGGGTGGGGTGCCTGTTACAGGTTTGGATCCCCATACCTCTGTCCATTGACCGATGCCCTTAACATGCCCTTAATTTTATTTGTAACGAGCCCATGCGGAGTCAGTTTGCCATATTCCTACAGACGTAACATTTTTCCCAATGCCTCTTTCGGCAATATATTTGAAAACTGGCCTCCAAAATGTTAATAGTAATCGTAATAAATTTCCATAATGGGAGGTAAGGAATATTCCCACGGTCGCTGTCAATCAGTAAAAAGAATACTACACAAGTATTTCATGAGCTTATTTGGACTAATATAATTCACATAATGTGATATGTTAGCATGTTGGCATATCCAAATGTTAAGCTGCATTCACGATATGTAAAGCATACCAACTACGTGATAAGCGATATTATGAAACGGGTTATTAAAACGTCTCATTAGTAACGGCACTTTATACGAGTATAAATTTGAGTCTTGGTAATTACTGGAACTTACGTATAGCAAGAGCAGCAATAAGCTTGACAGGAATTTGAGGAGATCCACAATAGTCCATGAAAGTGGCGACGTATTTCGCAAACGTCAGGCATACAATGGCCAATGAGGACGGCTGTAACACAATAACCTTTGTCCATGCAAACAGGTAGGCTACTATCGGATGCATTGCTTCGAACAAGTACGGGTATTCTGCACCAGATTTAGGGATAAATGTGCCCAGTTCAGCGTATGTTAGTGCCCCTAAAAATAAAGGATCGCAAGTTTATGTTACACCCGCTATGTCTCTTTTAAAGCAATGCATACTAATTATTTGATTTGACCTATGACGGAATTTAATTTTGTTCTAAGAGTATTTATTTCTACTAGCATTCAATTTTATTGCAAGGAATTCTCTAATATATCTTATCTTATTCTAGTAGTTGCTAAACGAATCAGGATAAGAGCTTGTCTTCTTTATTTTTATATGCTAAGTCGACTAACATTATGAATGAAACTGTAATTCTAATCAGATGGAGACAGCCGGATTCTAAATGAATGCGTACTCCTTTCTGATTCGTAGTTTTGTTGCGTGCTTGCAATTTTAATGCATAAAGATAATAATCATAATGAAGTAATTATTTACACAACTATGCCGAGTGCATGTACGATGACAAGCCCCATTACATGAAAGTGATATTAGACTGCACACGTGTCGGTAGCTGCAACTTAAGTCTACATTGCAAAACGGTTTAAGCATTGTGCGCAGTCATTTCCCGCATCTATGCATTTAGGTTAATTTTATTCATGCCTTCATCTTTACATTAATGTCGACCACATTCTTGGTATCTCATCGCATTTAAATGAAAACCTTAATGCGAACGTAATCTCCTATCGTTACTGAGTACTGACAAGTGGAGGATATTGCTCCTATACTCTAGATGGCCTGATAAAGGCGACAAATTTTCATTTTTATGGGGTAAATATGTACGTACCTAAAAGGGACAGAACGCCCCCTGCTGCCCATACTACCATACTCAATCCGACGGACTGGGTTTCTCTCAGGACTCCTTTGGGCGAGATGAAGATACCAGATCCTGAAATAGATGACAACTTCAGACAGTTATGCCCATTATGTTCCCATATTCAAGTATGTCCACACTCAGTCATCCGTTCCGATAAGTACGCAGCATTCTGTTCCAAAATGGCAGCGCTTTCCATTATGTCGATAACGCTTTATGACATAAACGTTGTTTTGCTTATTATTTGCTTATTATCCAGTCTTTGACATATTATTCAGTCTGTAGCTTTTTACGTTGTCTGTGGATAATTATTCTGTACGTGACATATTATTATGTCTGTTGCTTATAATTCATACTGTGGCATATAATTAAGTATGTGGCATATTATTCTCTCTGTAGCATAGTATTCAGCCTGTGTCATATTAATCAGTCTGTGGCATATTATTCACTCTGTGGGATATTAATCAGTATGTGGGATATTATTCAGTCTGTGGGATATTATACAGTCCGTACAAAAAACTAGGCCTTTATATGGACCTTTCTCAGAAGTTTATTTATATAATTTCAGAAAACAGTATTGTATATTTCTATGATATTTTTCTCGAACTCTTAGATAATAATTGTCGGTCTCTGTTCAATGTATCGATGAATATGAAACTGGAATCAACCACACAATGAGATTACCACTTTCGTTGTTTCTTACCACTAACTTGAGACCTAAGAACCGCTGTCTCAGTGTAGGTCTGTTCGTTTTGAAATCAACAGTATCTAAAGAATTAGAACACAAGATATCAAACATAACCGGAATAGACTTTACTGATATTAATTTTGACATATCTAAAATGCAAACACGCTGTCAAATCGAAGGAATCCAGAAACTCCAATAGGTAATATTGGCAGAAATGTAGCCCCAAATTCCTAAGATTTTTGTGGAAAATGTTCTTTGTTCTTTAATCTTCTGACGTAAGAATATTTATTGTGGTGTCTGAAATCAAACTAGACGAAAATTCGAAAGTACCACTATACTTCGTTATTAAATAGAAATTATATGTATTCACCATAAATGGGAAACAATAGTTTCATTCTAATATCGGTAAGATGAACCTATACAATATTTCTCTAAACATCCTCTGCAGATGTCGCCAGCACAAGTCTGGTCTAACACACAATATCAAAAATCGCTGTTGGCAATTTCAATGATGTAGAAGATTTTGCCAAACCTAAATGCAGTCTTACTTCAAAAACTCAAGCCGCTGCTGGCAAAAGTCGTGTGTTTGAGTTTTCGGGAATACGAGAGAACGCCTTGCAGCAGAATTGAGAGAATCAGTTCTGTTGGACGGAGTATTTGTGTGAATGATGTCTGATTTACTTACGTTTTAAGGTCATAGCAAGACAGTAGGTAATGATGAGATTATCCCTACACCTCTTAAAGAGAGAGTTCCTTTTTTTATCACAAACTTTATTCAAAATACATTTCAATCAGCCGCTACAAAAGTTACACTTTCCCAAAGTCAAGAAGCAAATATATGACAATCATATTCGCGCCAATAAATACAAAATGTTGTTTCTGACAATATCCATTCTTAAAATGAGTTGGATAACAATTAGCAAAGAGTATATTCAAATATTGGCTAAATTGTCTTATTACTAGCAATTAAATTATTTTCAAAATCTGGTTTTATATATA
>JAECUM010006466.1:0-75669 GCA_016617855.1 Megalonaias nervosa | reverse complement strand
CTCTGGAATAAATTCAAATTAAACCGAAAAAGAGCGATTGAATCTAAAATGACAACAACCGCTCTGTAATCCAAGGAACGCTTTTATAAAATAATTCCTCTAAAATTGTAACTGAATACTGCTAGAAGGCTGAGTTTCTTGAGCACAAACCCTATACAAAACCTTAGACAGCTTATGATGACCAGGATATGGATTATCTACGGATCAAATTTGTGAACAGGTTCTCTTTCTACATTCGTTTAAGGCCAAGATGATATGTAAACACGCTTACAAATATTAACCTTCAGTTTAACCGACAATCAAGGGCAAATGTAAGCGCCACAATAGGTTCTGAAATCGTAATTACGGATAAAACAGAATGATGATATATATATTTGTAGATAACGAATGTGTAACACAAGAGTTTTACAATCTCCGGTATGAGTTCGCGAATATTTCTGACACACATGGCCATTGTAGCTGGCAAGATACTGTGTTATTTTTTACCTGGGCTGCTTTTGCATATACACATCAAATAGGGAACAAGAAGAAAAACGAATGTCTGATAAGGATAAATTATATTTTCCCAACATGCCACCTTTCCTAGCATACCTATAAATTTAATGAATGGCTTGGGAGTGCAATTTATGTTTACATCATAGTGCTGAAATAAAGACATTTGAGAAAACGAGATCCTGGATTTGTTGATTTCAAACGTAATGAAACAATAGTTTATAGAAAAAGGAGATTTACAGACTACGTTCAGTATTGAGCTAAACATTATCTAAGTTATCATAATTTATCTGAGCATGCCGAGCTATGCACGTTTAATATAAACCTACAATCTTATATTCATAATCTGCGAGAATTAAAATGAATTAAAAGTGATCTTGTATTATTGTCTTTATAATATTATTGTTTCCTCGGGTCTATCTGAGAAAACTGATACAGCGAGATCTGAAAGTACAAACGCAGCTGCAACAACAACCGCAGAAACACCATCGACTACTACGGGTAAGGGATTAATTGCCTCAAACATTTCACCGTCACTGATTGTAACAAAATGTTAATTGAAAGTAAATGATGAAGTCATTTGGTAGCCCTTGGCATTATAACTAAGGAAAATCATTTTACTAAAGAGGGAAATCCACCACACACCATCAAACATTAAGTAAACGGTTTGCAAATCAAGATGTTGAGCGTTGTTCAAGTGCCCTTATCGGGGAATTGATGTCCAAATGTGTAACTTTTCTACCAAACAGATACACAAGACACCTACTCAGAATATTAAAAAGTTAATCAACTAGATTCAGACCATGTTACATCTGCGGAAGAATATCTAGTTCTTTTCCAAGGTCTCCACGTCACTGAATGAATTATCATTACTATACTTGTGCGTGACAAACTTAACAAATCAAACAATAGATTATGTGCGTGTCTCTTCCCTCAATTTTTAAAATAACCATGAAGTACAAAAGAATGTGTTCTTAATCGCTGTATCAAACTTGCATTAGGAGGGAACGGGATTATCACATATGATCAGTGTTCAGGGAAACCCGTTACACAAATGTCAATACAGTCCTGTATGTCCAACGAGGTGCTGAGTAATAGAATCTTGCCTTACACGCCCCCAACAATCCTGGATAAGTCTTTAAATGTCTGACCATATAAACGAAAATCATATCCTTATTAGGATGGAAATTTGCATTTATTCTTATATTTTCTTGTACATCAATGCGACAATGTAGGCACCTTAATGGATGTCAAAGAAAACGTTGATTGCATTTTCTAACTTTTACCATAATGTAGCTGTATCAACTTCTAACGTCTTGGACAATTCTAAGAATAAACAACAAAGGTATCTGAGTTCTTAAATGAATTCAAATTTTTCTTGTATAGTGGACTATTGTAGAGATAAAAAACAAACAAATCTACTTTGAATTACATCAGTCAGAAGGGATTGTTCGCATTGATGGTCAGGAATTATTTTAGACAATAATATATCGCTAACATCGTCCAGTACACGGCACTATCGGAATTCATCGAGTCTCGTATCAAAATAACTGATTTTTTTCTAATTGTATTTCCCTTGATTTTAACTCAATCTGCTTACACCAATGATGAGTGAATGTATAATTTGGAACTTTTATATCGTCAATCGTCATGGATAATAGACTAATAGAAAAATTAATTTCCTGCTGACACGAAGTATTTCTCTATCATAATATCCACACATCTTTTCTAATATGTGAAAATTGATTTTCTAGCATGTCACCAAGACGTTCGCACTAAATTGTTACTTATAAATGTCCAGTGGGTGTTTTTAAATTTAACTGCATTGTATCTTTCAGTTTTTGAATTTTATTAACTCTTAACCCATTGCATATTTCGCCGGAAAGTTAATTATCGGTGTGAATCGCTCACTAAATGGTGTCATGCCCTTAGTGTCGATCTTAGTCTACCACTATGTTAGATGACTCCAGGTATGAGTTGATTGGTGAACGATGTTACTTATCAATAAAGACAATAATCATTCTGATAGCAGTGGATTATGCTGAGACTTTCAGCACTCAAAATTCATGCTACTGCTCACTGAACTTCCAGTTTAGCTACTCCACTGTTTCCAAACATAATTACGTCAATAAACCGACAAAACCTTTCCAGTTCTCTGCACAATTTATGTAGTCTTGTGTTTCCGGACGCATTGTCAAAAATTATAGAGACCTCTGCTTTCTATCTATCTCAGAAGGCATGCGCCTTGTTTACACCGTTACAGAAGTTTCTGAGTGGTCTAAGGCGTTGTTAGTTCTCCCCGGGGTTTACCTGGGTTCGTCTTCCACCAGATTTACTGGCCCCCATAAAGCATAAGGTATGGATGCATTTGTGTATTTAGATAGGTTTAGTTATGTAGTGCCACTGGATTTCAAAACAAATCGTGATTGATAAAAGTTCGATTCGGATTATCTAGGAACTGCAGAAAGCGAACGTCATTGAATTCAAGTAAATATCTAAAGCGATAGAATACGAAAATACTGACTGATCATTCGTATCATCCACGTTATAGTTATTATTTCGCAGCACATCAACAGTAGTAAGTCATTTAGTGCCAAAGCAATTGAAGTAAAATGATCTAACCAAGGAGACACCTCTGTTGCCTACCTGGAGTATTCGGATGGTAGGATTCTAACCGCAAATCCTTCCGGTTGCAAGTCCGACACATTAACCACTGAGGAACCACGACTATTGGTTACGAAATAAAGTCAAAGAAAGAAATGGGAGACCATGTGAAGTCATTAGCGATTTACGATCTGCTGTAAATGTGCTGTACATGTGCTTGTTAGGAATTTGTTTCTGGAAAACTCTTTTCATCTCAAGACTTATTTCATACTAGGACTAATTAAGATGCACGTTTCTTTTTGCAAAGAGTTATATACGTCTATGATCTTTAGGGATGCAATTTCCAACATTTGTGTAGCTATTATTTCATGGGCAATTGGTGGCAAGCAATTTTATTCTCCAACCCTTACTTGGCATAGATATTCAACCAAGATATACATCAACCTATATATTTGTCAATGATTTCTTCATTGCATGTACCTTCAACTATTTAAAATTAACAATTTTGCAAATGATTAGTCCTACAATATTTCATCAACGATCACTTTTAAATTCAGAACATGTTTCCACATTCCATGTAACAGGGAATATATAAAGCATCATAGAATACTCTCGAGTGTCCCTATTTTTATGGATCATCAAGATGGTTTGCAAGTTAATATTTACAATGCATACAGTTTAGTTACATTTAATTCCCTTAATTAAAACATACACCGTTGTTATTTGGTGATGTCAATATGTAGAAGAGATTGAATACTTGATATCACTATATATCAGATGTATGTGGGATACAGTCAAAAGTTAGTCACAAGTATGCGTCATGTCTGACTAAAGGTAACACCCAATACTGCTCCTACAAAGCTGGCTACTATGGTAACGGCGTGGATTCCTGTGGAGGTAAGTATCCATGACAACGGGAAGGACGATCATTCTGTAAAATAAGAACACAAAGAAGAAATGCTAAATAACCTTATCATTAAAGTTTGTTTCCAAATTCTTAATAGCACAATGCTATAGATTATTTGTTTTCATCAAGCGAAAATAAATCATTAGCGATTTTTTGAAATTTCTCAGCAAAAGGTATGCAAATGAATAATCACGCAATGAAATAAAATACGAGTAAATAACGTACAATAAGGTGCTCATTATACTAAGAAATATCCTTATATTTTTCCAGGTGCATGTACGTGCACAGGATCAGGGGATCCACACTACAAGACATTTGACGGGAGAATGATTCATTTTCAAGGGATTTGTAAGTACGTTCTTTCCGAGTTGTCCGTCGGATCAGAGTGTGACTATCGAGTTCTTGTGCAAAATGAAAATCGACACGGAAATACGAGGGTATCGTTTACCAAGAGAGTGGATATAGAGACAGGCGACGCAATTATCTCTTTGAGGAAAGATAGAGTGCTTTCTGTAAGTATGACATGTGAATAATTCTCAACAGTAATAATTTATGCCTTGGTGGTATCTTTGTTGCATACGACCTTGTCCAGTGTTTACAGCTTACCAATTAAGACTACAGCTTAAAGTACTTAGGGTGTAGAGACTCTCCTTAATGTTTCAAAGGAAAAATCATTAATTGTGTAAATACTCTCAAACTCTGAAGCAGCGCATCAATCGTGCTATATGTCTGTAAATTCTTCCTCTTGTCTCATTTATCTGGCATGCTAGAAGCTATTATAAATATCTCTATATCCGACCTGTTTCCAAATTGCGTGTGTATGGATGGATTTAGAAATAACAGTGTACGGTATCGTAACATTGAATTCGAATTAGGTCTAACTGGTAAAGGAGATCAAAATCAACAAGTGTATATTTTTCTTTCGTTATACCTGTATTATGCAATCATACATGACAGAGGAGAGAATTTATAGATGTGCTGTACTCAATATTTATACCAAAAGATCCTGTGATTTTAATAACAAATGCAAATTAGAAACGATGTAGCCAAACGTTTATCCCAAAAGATTAGCGAATTTTCAGTAACAAATACAAATTATAAAAAGTATTTTTCTTACTTTTCTTTAGAAATATCTTTTGGGAATGTCACCATAAAATGTATTTGCTCCTTTTTTCAAAGCTATATTTCATTGCATGCAAATAGTTCAGAGACTGGGAATTAGCCCAGGTACAAAGAATGTGTCAATATACACAGTAAGGCTTCACCTATGAAGAACAGGATACACATTTCTAAGCTAAACTTATCAATTTAGCTAATTATTATCTATGAGAGAAAGAGAAACTAATGGGGTTTTTGTACACAGGTTAACAGGGAAAGGAAGTATCCTCCCTTGGAGGCTAATGACTTATCATTCCGCATCTTCATGCGAGGCTCTGGAGAAATTGTCGTTCAGACATTATGTAAGGTGATAGTTATTTTCGACGGCAATCAGCGTGTCTCTGTGACGGTTCCCGATATGTATGGAAGAAACCTGACTGGTCTGTGCGGAAATTGTAATGGCGACACAGGTGACGACTTCCTGACAAAGGATAAGCTAGATGTGTCTAAAGAGCCGAACCGCTACGCTGGTATTGGAAATAGCTTTGCTGCTCCGGATAAAGAAACACCGCCAGAAATGTGAGTCAGCATCCCAGTTGGATATCTATCTCCAAGTTCAGAAACATGCTGAATATGACCAGATTAATCTAATCATCTCACTGGACGTATTCCTATGATTTAGAAGAAAGAAAGAAATATCGCGTATAGAGTAAAATAAAAAAACATAGTTATAAAATACATCATTGAACAAAAGTTCCTTTCCCTTAGTGATCCAAGAACGATTTGCATATTATACATTCTTAGCATTTCCATGCCTTATCTACTTTCGCCTGTAGACTTTCCATTCGTCCAAGGATGTTTTGTTTTCTTGTCCAAATCTACTAAACTTCTAATGATGTATGCCAAAATGATTGATACCATGACAAGATAAATCCTTTCAAAAATTATTATACATGCACAAACGATTCTTATTATTGTGCAAGTTTTGGTTGCAACATTAAGGCATATCAACAGAATATTGTATAATTGAATTGTAGAAACTTAGATATATCGTTGTCTCATAGTTGGCAGTTACTTTACTGGTACTAGGTATGACTGAAAATCTAGCTTGCTTTTACCAGATTGGCAATATATTTCATAGTACTAATGATGACTGAAAATACCGGTGCGGCTTGTTTCTACCAGTGTGATGTTGTCGTGTGTATGTCAGGCTGTGAATATACAGCAACAAGCATCGTGAACACTGACAGTTTAATATCCAAAATATATTGCATATTAACAAACGTTTTCTTTCATAGGCTTGATTAAACATTATTGAGACCTCAATGGATCATGTTTTTTGTATAGCCTTTCGGTAATTACCTTGTATAACATAGCTAGAGTTTCCAGTGAGGATGCCTGTTTGAATCTTCAAATTATCAAAGTGCACTTTGCATTGATAGTTATACACCTTGACAATAAAGGTCGCTATAAGTACAAGGTTGAAAAGGTCATATGTAATTTATCTGTACCTTTCATTCTTTTACGCAGAAATCAGTAATGCTCAGTGCCTGTATGGTGCAGGTACATTCTTAAAATCATGACAAATATCTATACGAAGGATATTGTATTTCACAGCTATGCAACCGAAGACGTAAAAATCAATTGCTCTCCGGAGTTTCTTGCATATGCCAATTCCACTTACTACTGCGGTTTGCTGAGTGCTACCAATGGACCTTTTGCTAACTTTATCAAAAAAGAACCGGAAATTGCTGCAAAATATTTCGACGCATGCTTGTTTGACGTCTGCTCTAATGAGGGTAACATAACTGAAGCCAAAAGAACCGCATGTGACACTTTAGATAGCTACGCCAAGGCACTACAAGAGAATGGACTTGGAAGAGTAATATGGAGGAGTCCAGAACGATGCCGTATGTATATCTGTATCGATTTAGTTCCTTGAACAATTGATGATAATGAAAGACATTGTATCAGTAGCTGAAAGCTTCCATTCCACAATTGATTTAAACAGAGATTTGTTATCTGACTAAATTGTTGCAAGCGTGTTTTGTGCTGATAGTATAACTCCACATCGCCTGTTTGCACCTTACAAATGAAACGAGCAGCTCATTCAAGACCGTAATATTCACTTCCGGTTTTCCCTAAAATGATGTTCACTGCAAAAACCTTTGTCAATATATTCGTTGTCATTAATAGACGAACCAAGGAATATTGTTCTTCCTTATCGGAATAAAGAAGTAATTAAACTATTTGTAACTCTATAGTTTAAAATCAGAACTAGATTTGTTTAACAGCTGTAGTACTCTAGCTTCAGATGTAATGGTAGCAGCAGCAGAATACTAGTAACAGTAGTAGTGGCAGCAATAGTCTTCGTAGAAATAAATGGTATTAAAATTACATGAAAACGACAAGTGTACTGATATGTAACTAGTACATAATATATTCGATTTGTTTTTTCTTTTTTTGAAAATACAAGCACTGGCATGTGGTGAAAATATGGAATACAGTACGAACGTCGGTGCTGTCCTTACATGCTCAGATACGAATGGAGTACCAGCACAACAATTTGACGTGCCAACAGTGGATGGATGCGTGTGCAAACAAGGATTCGTCCTGAGCGGCGATAGATGCGTCCGAAAAGAGGAGTGTGGCTGCAAAGTTGACAATCAGTATTTACCTGTGAGTATAAAATCTATCTCCATCCAATAATATTCGACCGTGCTAAATGTACATTTTTTGTTTATGCTGATAAATTGTAACTTCATTTTTGGGCAAATCTGGAGATCCTGAAATTCGCAATCTCAGTACTTTGCATACATATATTTATCTCAATGTATCCGTCAGTCCCTTTTCCGCAGATACAAAAGCAGAAACTTAACAAGGCCGACAGAGAGTTTGGATTCCAAATAACGTGCTAGCATAAAGAAAATTGGTACAATATGCAATACTTCAGTTAATATGTGCTTAAACAGCATTCGTACAATCCTTTTCAGTCTAATACAGTAAAACAAAATAATAAATCGATCTCAATAACAGAGTCAACGTAAATGTTAGATCCAACTTGTGACCTCAGTGCCATAGGTATACAATGGAATTTTTATGCGTTTCTACAAATCTCATCAACATCATCCGTTTGTCGGTCAGTCCAAGTTGTTAAATCATGTACATTTTCTATTAGCTCGGAGAGAAATTTGCAACAGAAGATTGTAGGTTACTGAAGCAATGTCAGTACAAGAATGGGAAGAGTGAAATCGTCACTTTAGAAACCAGACCAGCATGTCACTTGCTTGCTCAGTGCAAACCAGACGAAACTACGGGACAATATACGTGTCAGTGTCAAAGAGGGACTGTTGGAGACGGTATCACAAGTTGCATTGGTAAGTAGTAGCCCTCTTTCCACTTTCATCCATGGTTCAGAAAGGAAACGGCCAGCCAGCAAGTAGCACATAGTCAACAATTAAAGTTTACCATCTTTTCACCTCGCCATGGTTGTGTGGAAACTTTTCACTTTCAGATATCCTAATTTTTTAAAAACTTTCTCTAGTTTGTGTTTCAGATACGCTCCACTACGAGGCGTATTTGAGATCCCTATTCTCCGGTGGAATAAATAACATTTCTTTGTCCAAGTTTGTTGCAATTACAATCAGTCCGATACTGCGAACATAGCCTTAGAGGCACTTGCAGTTTCCCGTTTTATCCCAACTTCCTCTTCGTCTATTCTATGCCTAATACTCCTCCTCCTTCTTTTCTTGCTCGTCCGTATCCTTTCCGGATGTTTCTTCTTCGTCTTACCTATCGTTATTAATGCAAATATTACAGATATCGCATTGACAACAATCATTTTCCTTACATCGTTACAGGGGCCTGCGGTTATGCCAATAAGCCATGTCATTCTAATGCTATCTGCAGCAAGGGGACAGGAAAGCAACTCGACCAATGCCGTTGTAAAGAAGGTTACTATGGCGACGGCATTGAGAAATGTACAAGTAAATATTCTTTCTTATGTCTGTGTATTTATCACTATCGTTTGATGAAGTAATTAAAATATGCAACAATATATCTAGGCTTTTCAGTAATAACAAAGCAGTCCGATAGGGTATTACGATTAATTGAGTTGTTTTCAATACATTTATTTTCTCAAAAATGTTGCACAAAGAAGGCATGTAAAGGCACATATTTTCACCAACGTCATTTAAACACGGAAACAAAGCTGAAGTATCAACGTTCAGCTTCCAGGACATTTCAGCATATTTCAGCCATAACATTAAACACCATTTCTTCTTGCACTGATTTTGAACTATCTTCGTCGCAACGTGGATTAACACACTCTAAAAAAATTACATAATACTTTGTCTTATCGACAAAACTGTTTCTGATAATATTGCAATCTATGCATTAAACACGCACCTTGTACAGTACGTTATTCATATTAACCTTTATGAATGCCTTAGAATATTGCAAGTGTATGGCATTGTTAGTATTATTACATTTATTATTATTACACTAATTATTCTTATTATTCAGCAGTCTTTGAGAGAACTGATACAACAAGGACGAAACCTTCAACACTAACAACAATAGCAGCAGCAGATACATCTGCTACTACACGTAAGACATTCATTGCCATCAATGTCTCACTGGCACTCGTTAAGTTTTCTTACACTCTAGATACTTGTAATATATGTTGTCATTCAACCAGTTATATATTTCTTTTTCATTCTAACATTAGATCAGATATTTATTAACTTTTTACATATAATGTTTACATAACCACAGAAGCGATAAAAAGGCATATCTTAAAAGGTCTCGTTTCTTGTTACAAGTTTCTTATCTCTTCAAGGATAGTTATAAAATGACAGATAAATGGATAGGTAGATTGGTGCCGTAATAGAATTACCTGACTACCAAGCTAAACATATAGACATTCATATTTTTCTTTTCATAAGGTCATACTTCAGCAAGATACATACATCTTCAGACATGTGGAGATGACGTTAAAGTCAATAAAATATAATAATAAAATCGAAACCTTATACATTTCACAATACTAACATCATACGGTCAAAATATATACATGAAAGGATACCCATATCTCATTCTAATATGGTATTTCACTTAAATAACAGGAATAAGACGTTTAATTATAGTACTGAAGATATCTGAGACTAGCCCTTTTCATTTGGACAACTGCAACTTGTGCTCCTAAATTAAAGCGGATTGATCACTAAAACTTAGTAAAACGATTCAATGTTTAACCATTCTTGACCGTTCTAGATTCGCTTTTACTGTTTATAAAAAATTGTGAAATTTCTTATCAGATTCATTCTTACAATTTCTGGGGTAAGCGTCCAAATAAACTTCGGTCCTAATAAAATCGACAGTATGTATGTATGTATGTATGTATGTATGTATGTATGTATGTTCCTTTGCAATCATGCCCATCAAAAGCATCGGGTAGAGAACCCTAACATTTAGCGGCTACAGGTCAATATATTAAAGTAAGTAACTTTGAAAACTGAAAGCAACAGCCTTAGAAAATTTCAACAAATGGTTTAATTTTTTTAAATTATACAAGGAGAATTTAAAATGACCGTGCAGTATTTTTATTTCAATTGCAGATAATCAAAAGTTTATACCACAGGTCCAAATGTCTAATGTTCCGAATGAAGTCCAATCTTCAATATGCTGATTCGCCATTAACCTCGTGTTAGCTGATTAACCAACCGTCCTGGAATAACTTAAAAACTAAAAGGAAAGATAGATTTCAACTAAAATGTCAACGGGCACTCCATAAATCCAATAAATAATTTGAATAAACAGTCCCTCTCAAATCCTAAATGATCACAGCTACAAGTCTGAGATTAAGATTGGAATGAATACGTTTCTTTAGCACAAGCATGATACAAAACCTTAGATGGATTATGATGACCACGATATGGATTATTTTTGCATCAAATTCGTAAACAGGTTCTATGTCTACATCCGCGTAAGGTCAAGATGACATGAAAATATGTTTATAAATATTCTCCTAAAGTTTAACGTACATTAATTGACAAATGTTAGCTCCATAATAGGTTCCTAACAAATTCCATTGTCGATAAACCTGAATCATATTGTATATGAATGTATATAACGAACGTGTAACACAACAGTATTACATTCTCAGGTATGAGTTCGAGAACATTTATGGTACAAATGAGTATTGTAGCCGGCAAATTACTAGCTTATATTTGGCCAGAATTGCTTTTGAATATCGACATTAAATAGCTACCAAGAAGAAAAACGATGCTCTGGTAAAGATAAAATATATTTCTCAACATGCCACCTACTCTCGCCGAGTTACAAATTTATTGAAAGGTTTGAGACTGCATTTTATGTTTTTTACAAGGTGTTTGCACACTTCTAAATGTACGTTTGTATAAATTGAACATGCGCAGGGATAAACATAATTTGAAAACTGTATGCAATATGAATAATACCACCAGGTACATGGTGATTCACTCAGAAGGAATTGGAAAGTTAATACAAATATTTCATAGCTTTAACATAAAAGCAACAGTTTCGGTATCAAGAGATAATGTACATGTGTTGAATGTATGGTTAGAGATGATTCTCTTCAAACACAGACATTGAAGAAAATGAGATTTTGGATTGAATGAATGAATGTATATAACGAACGTGTAACATAACAGTATTACCTTCTCGAGTATGAGATCGAGATCATTTATAGTACAAATGTGTATTGTAGCTGATAAAATATTGTCTTATATTTGGCCAGAATTGCTTTTGAATATAGACATTAAATAGATAACGAAACGAAAAGCGATGCTCTGGTAAGGATAAATTATATTTCTCAACATGCCACCTACTCTAGCCGAGTTACAAATTTATTGAAAGATTTGGGACTGCATTTTATCTTTACAACAAAGTGTTTGCACACTTCTAAATGTACGTTTGTATAAACTGAACATGCGCAGCGATGAACATATTCTGAAAACTGTACGCAATATGCATAATAGCACCAGATACATGGTGATTCACTCGGAAGGATTTGGAAAGTTAATACAAATATTTCATAGGTTAACATAACAGCAACAGTTTCGGTATCAAGAGATACTATGCATGTGTTGAACGTATGGTTAGAGATGATTCTCTTCAAACACAGACATTCAAGAAAATGAGATTTCAGATTTGTTGATTTCAAACGTCATGCAAGTTAATCTTGCAATAGTTTACAGAAGAAGAAGATTTATAGATTACTTTCGGTGTTCAGCTAAACATTAGGGAAGTGATCAAGATTCCTCCGATGATGGCGAGTTATGTACGTTTACTCCAAACCTACAAGATTATATTCATAATGTGCTAGAATTATAAACGACATATAAGTGATCTTCTATTATTCTTTGTAAAATTTTCCTGTTTCCTCAGGTCTATCTGAGAAAACGGATACAGCGAGATCTCAAAGTACAACCGCAGCTGCAACAACAACCGCAGAAACACCATCGGCTACTACGGGTAATGGATTAATTCCCTGAAACATTTCTTCGTCCCTGATAATGATATCTCACTGATAATATTCTTGTAAACGAAGCTGGAATTCAACGGTGTTTATATTTCTGTTTCATTCTACGGCTTGACCAGACATTTAGATTGAATCTCGTATGGAAATTTAGATTCACAAATACAATCTTTACAGTTGTAAGTCTCTCTCATACCTTACACTTCTGTGTTGGTTTCATCGCTTAAAACTTTCCATGAATGCATGGATGATGACCCACTTGTTGTGAGGACGATTTCTGCTGTTGGCCAGCGGGATGTAAGGGAAATTGTGGCAGATGTTGGATCCAAACTGGAAGATCTTGCTGTTGCCATGTCCAACTCCATTGTCGACAAGGATATTTCTGTTCTGTAGCAAGTTTTATTCCCATTTGATTAGTGACCCTGATTTTTCAGCTTATACAGAGCTATGCACCATTTACTTCAAACCAACAATCTAACCTTCTTAATCTACTATAATGAATAAGATAAAAATCTGATGACTCATTATTATTATTATTATTATTATTATTATTATTATTATTATTATTATTATTGTTGTTATTATTATTATTATTATTATTATTATTATTATTATTATTATTATCACAGTTATTATTATTATTCCATTTAGTATTATTACAGCTATTATTCTTATGATTCAGCAGTCTTTGAGAGTACTGATACAACAAGGACGAAATGTTCAACACTAACAACTACAACAGCAGCAGCTACATCTGCTACTACACGTAAGACATTCATTGCATTCAATGTTTCACTGGCACTCGTTATTTTTTCTTACTCTCTAAATACTTGTAATATATGTTGTCATTCAACGAGTTACATGTTTCCTTTTTATTCTAACAATATATCAGACATTTATTAACTTTTTACATATAATGTTTACATAACCTCAGAAGAGATAAAAAGGCATATCTTAAAAGGTATCGTTTCTTGTTACAAGTTTCTTATCTCTTCAATGATAGTTATAAAATGACAGATAAATGGATAGGTAGATTGGTGCCGGCATAGCATTACCTGACTACCAAGCTAAACACATAGACATTCATATTTTTCTTTCAATAAAGACCCCCTGCGGGTTTGATGTTGTAGAATTGGCCCGAAGTGCCTCGATACGTGTCGTAGGTGGCGACTAAGTAGATTTTGTTGTTGTTGTGGGGCTTAACGCCATTTTTTAGCACACGATAGGCTATACATGGCGGCCAGTATTAATGGTGGAGGAAGAAACCGCGAAATCCCCGGAAAGAACCACCGACCCACGAGAAGCTACTGGCAAGCTTTCTCACATATCCACATTCGCCGAATCCTAGACTCGAACCCACGCAGACAGAGGTGAGATGGCAGTGATCCACGACGACTAAGTAGAGGCAACCTGTTTGCCGTGGGTTGCGACCCGTGTCGGAGGAGGAAATGATCCTGGTAGTTGAGCAGAGGCTTTCCGATGCAATACACTACTTTGGCCTCTACTTC
The DNA here is from genome assembly GCA_016617855.1 of Megalonaias nervosa. NCBI lineage: Eukaryota > Metazoa > Mollusca > Bivalvia > Unionida > Unionidae > Megalonaias > Megalonaias nervosa. Next base: position 61,541 of record JAECUM010006466.1, on the reverse strand, counting down.
TTCTAGACAGGTGGTCGGGACATATCGGCTGGTCACGCCGAGCCCTGGGAGGTCTTTATTTACTCGTTTACTTTCTTTATCTTTCTCGTTGTATCTCTCTTGATACCACTTTTGCCCCTACATTCTATCCCCTTAACTTTCATTTTCCCAAGTCCTAGAAGACTTCCTAGAAGGCGGTGGCTCAACGGGTCGATCGGGGGGTAATTTTGCCGACTGGGTATGTCTTACGGGATGAATCATAACGTGATTTTACCTACTGAATATAACATCTGTGTAACCCTGACACTTGACAAGTGTCCCCTTGTTGGGTTCCTTGGTGGGCGGGGAGCACGGTTGCTGAATTTTTAAACACACCAACATGGAAAATTCCAAAAGTAAATCAACTAAAATGCACCAAAACAGGTTCTGACTGAGATGACGAACCATGTGGTGTGGATTCATTTCCACACTTCATGGTGATACAGTCTAAAGATGCCTCAAAACCGCTTACTGTACTCTCTCCGTTTGTTATTGAAAAAACAATTACGGGATTGATTGGTACACCAAAAAGTGTTAAAAAGTTGAAATCGGGCTGCCTACTTGTCGAGTGTGGGCGACGAGGTCAAAAAGAAAACCTCAAGAAAATGAAAACTTTCTTCAATATTCCAGTAGCCTCGTTCGCCCACACCACACTCAATTCGTCCAAAGGCGTGATTCGCTGTCGTGACTTGGCTGGAGTCAGCGAAACGGATGTCATTGAAGGGATGAAAAACGAAGGTGTCACTGCAGTCCATAGAATACGTATTAAACGTAACAACAATCTGCAGGACGCCAACACCATTATACTCACCTTTAACAAACCAACAGTACCCAGAATGGTCAAAGTTGGCTTTCTGCAAGTGAAGGTTGATGTATGCATTCCAAACCCATTTCCATGTTATAAGTGTCAGAAATATGGTCATCATGAAGACCGCTGCTCAAACAACCAAATATGTGGCCGATGCGGAGACCATTCTCACCAGGAATCAGAGTGTAGAGCCACTCCGCATTGTGTCAACTGTGGAAAGGAGCACCACGCCAGTTCCAAGGATTGTGATACCTGGAAACACGAGAAGAAAATAGAGGGTAAAATACACAGCCAACATTCCCTATCCAGAGGCCAGAAAGCTTGTACAGGCAAAAGCATCCCTTCCTGGCCCATTCTTCTCCACTGTAGAGAAGAACAATCCCAAAGCAACGAAGGACGATCAAACACAGACAGTTCCACCCGAGTCAACACCTCGCTGTAACACCACCCACTACCAAGCAGAAAAACCCACGGCATCTACCCAAACAACTTTTAATAATACACCACCACCGAAATCACCAGAGAACAAAAATAGATGTCAAGGAAATAGGCAGCAAAAGGGGTCAGATGACCCCATCAAACTCTATAACAGGTTTAGGGACATTGAGAGCATGGATGCAGAAGATACTGCTCCATGTTCTCAAAGTAGCTCCAGACCTAACAAAACAAATCATCCCCCTACTTCCCCAAAGAAATAACAATACAGATTCTCTAGGCGAAAAGTCTAAACTAGCTCAAAAATCTCCACTCTAAACTTATAATGAAGAATAAAATCATACAATGGAACTGTCGAGGACTTAAAGCCAATTACAATGACATTCTTCTGATTTTAAACGAATATGATCCTGCAATACTATGCTTTTTTTAAAAGATACGGATAACATCACACTTAAAAACTACTCCCTGTTTAACACCTACTTTCAGAATGTTCACATGGCCTCAGGAGGAGTTTCTGTTGCTGTGAACAATAGAGCCCCTCATAGTGTCATCCCTTTAAACACAAATTTCCAAGCCATTACTGTAAGTGTCACTATACATCGAGTGATTACTTTTGTTCTATTTACATAACACCAAACACCAACCTACTACCAAATGAATTAAACACTCTTGTTCAACAACTTCCTGCGCCATTCGTTTTACTCGGTGATTTTAATGTCCATAACATTTTATGGGGATCAAACTACATAAGCGACAGGGGCAAGAAGGTTGAAGATTACATTACTAGACACGATTTGTGTCTATATAACACCAAATCTCCGACATACTTACACCCAGGAACGGGTACATACACGTGTATCGACTTGACAATTTGTTCTCCTTCACTACTTTTGGATTATGATTGGAAGGTCGCTGATGGCCTTCACAGCAGTGATCACTTTCCAATCTCTCTTAAGAACACAAGCGTTACAATTGATGACGTAATTCCACAGTGGAATTTAAAGAAGGCTGACTGGGCCAGATTTGAAACATTTTGTATAGTTAGGCTTAATAGGAATACCGTCATAAACGACAACGACCCTATTTGACAATTTACGTCCGTCTTAATTGAGATTGCAGAAGAATTCATTCCTAAGTCCTCACCGAACAGTAAAAGAACCCAAAAACCGTGGTTCACTAAAGAATGTAAAGAAGCCATTAGACAACGCCGAGAAGCACTGAAAAAATTTAATAATCTTCCAACGCCCGAAAACTTAACTCAGTACCGTTTTGTTCGGGCCAAAGCTCGCCGCACGATTAAAGAAAGTAAAAGAGCATCATGAAAAAATATGTTTCAACTTTAAATTCTCGTTCCTCTATAAAGAAAGTTTGGGACACGATCCGCAAATAAATGGAAAGGGAAAACACGATTCTTCCCGACATCTGAAACTAAATAACAACAATTTCAATACCAAACATGAAATAGCTAATGTACTTGCTGATTGTTTCTCTAAATATTCCCCATCGTCTAATTATTCAGAAGCTTTCGGAAGATTAAAAGCTCAAAAAGAAAGAAAAAAACGGTTGAAATTCACATCGAATAGCTCAGAGAGTTATAACCAACCGTTTTCATTGTCGGAGCTTATGGAATCTTTGAATAAGGCCCATGATACATCCGCTGGGCCTGACGATATACATTGCCAATTTTTGAAACACCTTCCAGAACCATGCATAACAGTTCTGGAAATCTTCAATGATTTATGGATTACTGGTAATGTACCAAAAATTTGGAAAGAAGCAACAGTAATACCAATTCCCAAACCAATCAAAGATAGCGCAGATCCTACCAACTATAGACCCATATCACTGAGTAGCTGCGTATGCAAAATAATGGAACGAATGATCAATTCTAGGCTTGTATGGTATTTGCAAACCAACAATTTAATATTTCCTTTATAAATTGGCTTTCGATAAGATCGTAGTACCAATGATCATCTGGTTATACTGGGGACATTTATTCGCGATGCTTTCATCAAGAAGGAACACTTAGTGGCGGTTTTCTTTGACTCAGAAAAGGCCTATAACACAATATGGAAGTACGGAATACTGAAAGACCTGCACGATCTAGGCCTAAAAGGCCGTCTGCCCTCTTTCATATCAAATTTTCTCTCAAACAGAGAATTCAATGTACGAGTGGGCTCCACCCTCTTTGATACACACTATCAAGATATGGGTGTGCCCCAGGGCAGTATTTTATCGGTGACGCTTTTCAACATAAAAATTAATAGTATCACCAAGTGTCTGGCTCCTGGTGTGCATTTCTCTTTGTAAGTCGACGACTTTCTAATATGTTACCGATCAAAGCACATGCATACAATTGAAAGGCAACTTCAACAAAATGTCAACAAGATTCAAAACTGGGCCAATACTAACGGTTTCAAATTCTCGAAATCAAAAACTGTATGTGTGCATTTCTGTCAGTTGCGAATACATCATGATGAATCTAAACTCACGCTGGATGGAACACCTATTCCAGTGGTTGAGGAAACAAAATTTTTAGATATTATCTTCGACAGAAAACTGACTTTTATTCCACACCTGAAGAATTTGAAAGCTAAATGCTTGAAATCTCTAGATTTAATTAAAGTAGTAGCTCACACTGACTGGGGTGCTGATAGAAAAGTCATACTCAGTTTATATAGAACATTTATTCGCTCGAAACTAGACACTAGTTGCGTTGTTTATGGTTCAGCTAGGAAGTCCTATTTGAAGATGCTTGATCCAATTCATCATCAGGGAATAAGACTCGCTCTGGGAGCATTTAAGACATCCCCGTGTGAAAGCCTACGAAGCGAACGAACCACCTTTATTATAACGTAGAGAAATGCTTTCCGCACAGTTTGCTCTCAAATTAAGATCAGACCCTCTGAACCCTGTTTTTTCGGCTGTTTTTCAACCCAAATACAAAACCTTATACGAAAACAAACCAAACGCCACACCTACCTTTGGCATTAGAATATTACCATGCCTTGACAGTACCAAAATTGATCTTTCAAAAATTCAGAAAAAGTCCATCTCCGAAACACCTCTCTGGCTACTTCAACAACCAAAGGTACTTTTTACGTTACACGATGGAAAAAAATCGGAGACAAACTTTTCCATTTTCCACAACTCTTATCACGAACTTCTCATCCAATTCGAAAATTATACAAGATATATATACTGATGGATCAAAAGATGAGGAAAAGGCTACTGCATCCTTCGTTAGAGGAAAACACACAACAAAAGTTCGCTTGCCAAATGGTACATCAATTTTCTTAGCCGAAATCAGAGCAATAGACCTTGCTTTGCAATATATTGAAAACAAACGTATTTTAAACAGCATCATTATTAGCTAATATTCTCCACAAATATATTAAGCTGAGTACCTCCCACAATATAGTATACTGTTGGTTACCCAGCCATATTGGAATTGAAGGTAATTACAAAGCAGACCGCGCTGCTAAAATGGCCCTATCACTAGAACCATCTGATTTTAAACTAAAGTATACTGATTTTAAACGTAGTATCAAAGAATATTTACGTCAGAAATGGCAGGCATCATGGAATGATGCGGTGAATAACAAACTTCATGCCATCAAGCCAACCCTAGGAGAATGGACTCCTTCCTACGGTGGTAGTCATTGCAAGGATTCGAATTGGTCATACTTATTTAGCCCACTCCCACATACTAAAAGTAGAAGACCCTCCAGAGTGCATTTCTTGCAATGAACCATTCACCGTTAAGCACTTTATGTTGGAGTGTTTCGACCTCCAACCTACGCGTCATCAGTATTAAAATGTGCATGACATTAGGGAGCTCTTTGATACAGTGAGCGTGTCTTATATTATAGACTTCCTGAAAGAAGTAAACATTTATCATAAGCTATAGCTTTTATGCTATCACCTTGAGCAGTTTTATTTATATATACCGACGCTAAATTTTATTAACCTTTCATCTGTTTTCATAATCATGCACCATTTATACTCCCCGTTGATCGGGAAGCTTTACTTCATTATCACCGTTACCATTTTGTCGTTTTCCTTTCAACTGTTTGGTTTCGTATCGCTGGTCGATACGAAACCTTTTACCACTTTTACATGATCAAAGATATAACCAATTGTATCGCAATAAATAGCCTCACAGTGCTCGTGTGCCGTAAAAATTCAACCAACCAACCAACCAAACTTTCCATAAAGTGATACTTGCGAAAGATACATACATTTTCAGACATGCGGAGATTATGTTAATGTCAATAAAATATAATGACAGAATCGAAACCTTATACATTTCACATTACTAACCTGATTCAATCAAAATATATAGATAAAGAGATGCCCATATTTCATTCTAATAAGGTATTTAACGTATATAAGAGGAATAAGACGTTTAATTATAGTATTGAAGATATCTGAGACTAGCGTTTTTTATTTGGAAAATTGCAACTTGTGCTAATAAATTAAAGCGGATTTATGATTAAAAATTTGTGAAACGATTTAATGTATAGCCATTTTTCATCCGCTGTAGATCTGCTTTTACGGTTTCTGAAAAGTTGCGAACTTTATTATCAGATTCATTCTTTCATTTCCTGTGGTAAGCGTCAAATAATCTTCGGGCATGATAAAATCGACAGTATGTATGTCTGTATGTATCTATGTGTGTATCTATGTATGTATATATGTATGTATGTATGTATTTCTCAATGTATGTATGTATGTATGTTCCCATAAAATCAAGCCCATCAAAAACATCCGATAGAGAACCATAACATTTAGAGGCTACGAATCTATATATTAAAGTAAATAACTTTGCAAACTGAAAGCAACAACATTAGAAAATTTCAACAATTGGTTTAATTTTTCAAATTATGCAAGGAAAGTTTAAAATCAACTTGCAGGATTTTTGTTTTAATTCCAAATAATCATAAAAGTATACACGACAGGTCCAACCGTCTAATATTCCGAATGAAGTTAAATCTTCAATATGCAGATTTGATTATAACCTCGTGTCAGCTGATTAACCAACCGTCTTGGAATAAATTAAAAATGAAAGGAAAGATCGATCTGAACTAAAATGTCAGCCGGCACTCCATAAATCCAATAAATACCTTGAATAAAAACTTCCATTCACATTCCAACTGATCAAAGCTAGAGATTAAGATTGGAATGAAAACGTTTCTTGAGCACAACCCTGATACAAAACCTTAGATGGATTATGATGACCATGATATGGATTAATTTTCCATCAAATTCGTAAACAGGTTCTCTGTATCCATCCGCGTAAAGTCAGGATGGTATACAAAACATGTTTATAAATATCATCCTAAAGTTTAAACTACAATCATTGACAAATGTTAACTCCATAATAGGTTCTTAACAAATTCCATTATCGATAAAATTGAATCATATTGTATATGAATGTATATAACGAACGTGTAACACAACAGCATTACTTTCTCGGGTATGAGTTCGAGAACATGTCTGATACAAATGTGCATTGTAGCTGGTAAGATACTGTCTTATATTTGGCCAGAACTGCTTTTGAATATAGACAATAAATAGCTACCAAAAAGAAAAACGATGCTCTGGTAAGGATAAATTATATTTCTCAACATGCCTCCTACTCTACCCGAGTTACTAATTTCTTTAAAAGTTTGGGACTGCATTTTATCTTTACAACAAAGTATTTTCCAAGATTCTAAATGTACGTTTGTATAAATTGAACATGCGCAGGGATGAACATAATTTGAAAACTGTATGCAATAGGAATAATAGGAATAATAGCACCAGTTACATGGTGATTCACTCGGAAGGTTTTGGAAAGTTAATACAAATATTTCATAGCTTTATCATAAAAGCAACAGTTTCGGTATCAAGAGATAATGTGCATGTGTTGAATGTATGGTTAGAGATGATTCTCTTCACACACAGACATTTAAGAAAATGAGATTTTGGATTTGTTGATTTCAAACGTCATGCAAGTTAATCTTGCAATAGTTTTCAGAAGAAGATTTACAGATTACTTTCAGTGTTGAGCTAAACATTAGGGAAATGATCAAGATTCCTACGATGATGGCGAGCTATGTACGTTTACTCCAAACCTACAATATTATTCATAATGTGCTAGAATTATAAACGAAATATAAGTAATGGTATATTATTATTTGTATAACATTACTGATTACTCAGGTCTGTCTGAGAAAACGGATACAGCGAGATCTGAAAGTACAACCGCAGCTGCAACAACAACCGCAGAAACACCATCGGTTACTACAGGTAAGAGATTAATTGCCTCAAACATTTCATTGTCACTGATAGTGATATTTCACTGATAATATTCTTGTAAACTAAGTTGCAATTCAGCGGTGTTTATTGTTTTGTTTCATTCTACGGCTTGACCAGACATTTAGATTGATTCACGTATGGAAATTTAGATTAACAAATACAATCTTTACAGTTGTAAGTCTCTCTCATACCTTACACTTCTGTGTTGGTTTCATCGCTTAAAAATTTCAATGAATGCATGGATGATGACCCACTTGTTGCGAAGACGGAGTCTGTCGTTGAGCAGAGGGATGTAAGGGCAATTGAGGCAGATGTTCGATCCTAACTGGAAGATCTTACTGTTGCCATGTCCAACTCCATTGTCGACAAGGATATTTCTGTTCTGTAGCAAGTTTTATTCCCATTTGATTAGTGACCCTGATTGGTCAGATTATACAGATCTATGCACCATTTACTTCAAACCAACTATCTAAAGTTCTTAATCTACTATAATGAATAAGATAAAAATCTGATGACTCATTATTCTTATTATTATTATGCTCACAGTTATAATTATTATTATTCCATTTAGTATTATTCCAGTTATTCTTATTATTATTCAGCAGTCTTTGAGACTACTGATACAACAAGGATGAAAAGTTCAACACCAACAACAGCAACGGCAGCAGCTACATCTGCTACTACGGGTAAGACATTCATTGCCATCAATATTTCACTGGCACTCGTTATGTTTTCTTACTCTCTAGACACTTGTAATATATGTTGTCATTCAACCAATTATATATTTCTTTTTTATTCTTACATTAGAGCAGACATTTATTAACTTTTTACGTGTAACGTTTACATAACCACAGAAGAGATCAAAAGGTATATCTTAAAAGGTATCGCTTCTTGTTACAAGTTTCATATCTCTTCAAGGTTAGATATAAAATGACAGATAAATGGATAGGTAGATTGTTGCCGTAATAGAATTACCGGACTTCCAAGCTAAACACATAGACAGTCATATTTGTCTTTCCATAAAGTGATACTTGTCCAAGATACATGCATTTTCAGAAATGTGGAGATCACGTTAAAGTCAATAACATATAATGACACAATCGAAACTTTATACATTTCACATTCCCAACCTGATTCAATCAAAATATATAGATAAAGGGATGCCCATATTTCATTCCAATATGGTATTTAACTTAAATAAGAGGAATAAGACGATTAACTAAAGTATTGAACATATCGGAGACAAAACCCTTTTTATTTGGAAAATTGCAATTCTGTGCTACTAGACTAAAGCGGATTTATGATTAAAAATTTGTGAAACGATTTAATGTTTAACCATTTTTGATCCGCTTTATATTCGCTTTTACGGTTTATGAAAAATTATGAAATTTCCTACCAGATTCATTCTTTCATTTTCTGTGTTAAGCGTCCTAAAAACCTTCCGTCATGATAAAATCGACAGCATGCATGTATGTATGTCTGTATATATGTATGTATGCATGTATGTATGTATGTATATGTCTGTGTATGTATGCATGCATGTATGTTCCTATGAAATCATGCCCATCAAAAGCATCGGATAGAGAAACCTACCATTTAGCGGCTACGAGTCTATATATTAAAATAAATAACTTTAAAACTGAAAGCGACATCTTTGGAAAACTACAACAAATGGTTTAATTTTTTAAAATTATACATGGAAAGTGTAAGATGAACTTGCAGTATTTTTATTTTAATTGCAAATAATCATTCAAGTTTATACCACAGGTCCAAACGTCTAATGCTCCCAATGAAGTCCAATCGTCAATATGCTGATTTGACTATAACCTCGTGTATGCTAATTAACCAACCGTCCTGGAATATATTAAAAATAAAAAGGAAAGATCGATTTCAACTAAAATGTCAACCGGCACTCCATAAATCCAATAAATAATTTGAATAAACAGTTCCTCTCAAATTCTAACTGATCACAACTACAAGGCTGAGGTTAAGATTGCAATGAATACGTTTCTTGAACACAACCCTGATACAAAACCTTAGATGGATTATGATGACCATGATATAGATTTTTTCCCATCAAATTCGTAAACAGGTTCTATGTCTACATCCGCGTAAGGTCAAGATGACATGTAAACATGTTTATAAATCTTAACCTAAAGTTTAACCTACAATCAGTGACACATGTTAGCTCCATGATAGGTTCTTAACAAATTCCATTATCGATAAAATTGAATCATATTGTATATGAATGTATATAACGAACGTGTAACACAACAGTATTACCTTCTCGGGTATGAGTTCGAGAACATTTATGGTACAAATGAGTATTGTAGCTGGTAAGATACTGTCTTATATTTGGCCAGAACTGCTTTTGAATATAGATATTAAATAGCTAACAAAACGAAAAACGATGCTCTGGTAAGGATAAATTATATTTCTCAATATGCCACCTACTCTAGCCGAGTTACAAATTTATTGAAAGATTTGGGACTGCATTTTATCTTTACAACAAAGTGTTTGCACACTTCTAAATGTACGTTTGTATTAATTGAACATGCGCAGGGATGACCATAATTTGAAAACTGTATGCAATAGGAATAATAGCACCAGGTACATGGTGATTCACTCGGAAGGTTTTGGAAAGTTAATACAAATATTTCATAGCTTTAACATAAAAGCAACAGTTTCGGTATCAAGAGATAATGTGCATGTGTTGAATGTATGGTTAGAGGTGATTCTCTTCAAACACAGACATTTAAGAAAATGAGATTTTGGATTTGTTGATTTCAAACGTCATGCAAGTTAATCTTGCAATAGTTTTCAGAAGAAGAAGATTTACAGATTACTTTCAGTGTTGAGCTAAACATTAGGGAAATGATCAAGATTCCTACGATGATGGCGAGCTATGTACGTTTACTCCAAACCTACAATATAATATTCATAATGTGCTTGAATTATAAACGAAATATAAGTAATGTTATATTATTATTTGTATAACATTACTGATTACTCAGGTCTGTCTGAGAAAACGGATACAGCGAGATCTGAAAGTACAACCGCATCTGCAACAACAACCGCAGAAACACCATCGGTTACTACAGGTAAGAGATTAATTGCCTCAAACATTTCATTGTCACTGATAGTGATATTTCACTGATAATATTCTTGTAAACTAAGTTGCAATTCAGCGGTGTTTATTGTTTTGTTTCATTCTACGACTTGACCAGACATTTAGATTGATTCACGTATGGAAATTTAGATTAACAAATACAATCTTTACAGTTGTAAGTCTCTCTCATACCTTACACTTCTGTGTTGGTTTCATCGCTTAAACATTTCAATGAATGCATTGATGATGACCCACTTGTTGCGAAGACGGAGTCTGCCGTTGAGCAGAGGGATGTAAGGGCAATTGAGGCAGATGTTCGATCCTAACTGGAAGATCTTACTGTTGCCATGTCCAACTCCATTGTCGACAAGGATATTTCTGTTCTGTAGCAAGTTTTATTCCCATTTGATTAGTGACCCTGATTGGTCAGGTTATACAGATCTATGCACCATTTACTTCAAACCAACTATCTAAAGTTCTTAATCTACTGTAATGAATAAGATAAAAATCTGATGACTCATTATTCTTATTATTATTATGCTCACAGTTATAATTATTATTATTCCATTTAGTATTATTCCAGTTATTATTCTTATTATTCAGCAGTCTTTGAGACTACTGATACAACAAGGACGAAAAGTTCAACACCAACAACAGCAACGGCAGCAGCTACATCTGCTACTACGGGTAAGACATTCATTGCCATCAATATTTCACTGGCACTCGTTATGTTTTCTTACTCTCTAGACACTTGTAATATATGTTGTCATTCAACCAATTATATATTTCTTTTTTATTCTTACATTAGAGCAGACATTTATTAACTTTTTACGTATAACGTTTACATAACCACAGAAGAGATCAAAAGGCATATCTTAAAAGGTATCGTTTCTTGTTACAAGTTTCATATCTCTTCAAGGTTAGATATAAAATGACAGATAAATGGATAGGTAGATTGTTGCCGTAATAGAATTACCGGACTTCCAAGCTAAACACATAGACAGTCATATTTGTCTTTCCATAAAGCGATACTTGTCCAAGATACATGCATTTTCAGAAATGTGGAGATCACGTTAAAGTCAATAACATATAATGACAGAATCGAAACTTTATACATTTCACATTCCCAACCTGATTCAATCAAAATATATAGATAAAGGGATGCCCATATTTCATTCCAATATGGTATTTAACTTAAATAAGAGGAATAAGACTGTTAACTAAAGTATTGAAGATATCGGAGACAAAACCCTTTTAATTTGGAAAATTGCAATTCTGTGCTACTAGACTAAAGCGGATTTATGATTAAACATTTGTGAAACTATTTAAAGTTTAACCATTTTTGATCCGCTTTATATTCGCTTTTACGGTTTATGAAAAATTATGAAATTTCCTACCAGATTCATTCTTTCATTTTCTGTCTTAAGCGTCCTAATAAACTTCCGTCATGATAAAATCGACAGCATGTATGTATGTATCTATGTATGTATGTATGTATGTATGTATGTTTCTATGTATGTATGCATGCATGTATGTTCCTATGAAATCATGCCCATCAAAAGCATCGGATAGAGAAACCTAACATTTAGCGGCTACGAGTCTATATATTAAAATAAATAACTTTCAAAACTGAAAGCAACATCTTTAGAAAACTTCAACAAATGGTTTAATTTTTAAAATTATACATGGAAAGTGTAAGATGAACTTGCAGTATTTTTATTTTAATTGCAAATAATCATTCAAGTTTATACCACAGGTCCAAACGTCTAATGCTCCCAATGAAGTCCAATCTTCAATATGCTGATTTGACTATAATCTCGTGTATGCTAATTAACCAACCGTCCTGGAATATATTAAAAATAAAAAGGAAAGATCGATTTCAACTAAAATGTCAACCGGCACTCCATAAATCCAATAAATAATTTGAATAAACAGTTCCTCTCAAATTCTAACTGATCACAGCTACAAGGCTGAGATTAAGATTGCAATGAATACGTTTCTTGAACACAACCCTGATACAAAACCTTAGATGGATTATGATGACCATGATATAGATTTTTTCCCATCAAATTCGTAAACAGGTTCTATGTCTACATCCGCGTAAGGTAAAGATGACATGTACACATGTTTATAAATCTTAACCTAAAGTTTAACCTACAATCAGTGACACATGTTAGCTCCATGATAGGTTCTTAACAAATTCCATTATCGATTATATTGAATCATATTGTATATGAATGTATATAACGAACGTGTAACACAACAATATTACCTTCTCGGGTATGAGTTCGAGAACATTTATGGTACAAATGAGTATTGTAGCTGGTAAGATACTGTCTTATATTTGGCCAGAACTGCTTTTGAATATAGATATTAAATAGCTACCAAAACGAAAAACGATGCTCTGGTAAGGATAAATTATATTTCTCAATATGCCACCTACTCTAGCCGAGTTACAAATTTATTGAAAGATTTGGGACTGCATTTTATCTTTACAACAAAGTGTTTGCACACTTCTAAATGTACGTTTGTATAAATTGAACATGCGCAGGGATGACCATAATTTGAAAACTGTATGCAATAGGAATAATAGCACCAGGTACATGGTGATTCACTCGGAAGGTTTTGGAAAGTTAATACATATATTTCATAGCTTTAACATAAAAGCAACAGTTTCGGTATCAAGAGATAATGTGCATGTGTTGAATGTATGGTTAGAGGTGATTCTCTTCAAACACAGACATTTAAGAAAATGAGATTTTGGATTTGTTTATTTCAAACGTCATGCAAGTTAATCTTGCAATAGTTTTCAGAAGAAGAAGATTTACAGATTACTTTCAGTGTTGAGCTAAACATTAGGGAAAGTGATCAAGATTCCTACGATGATGGCGAGCTATGTACGTTTACTCCAAACCTACAATATAATATTCATAATGTGCTAGAATTATAAACGAAATATAAGTAATGTTATATTATTATTTGTATAACATTACTGTTTACTCAGGTCTGTCTGAGAAAACGGATACAGCGAGATCTGAAAGTACAACCGCAGCTGCAACAACAACCGCAGAAACACCATCGGCTACTACAGGTAAGAGATTAATTGCCTCAAACATTTCATCGTCACTGATAGTGATATTTCACTGATAATATTCTTGTAAACTAAGTTGCAATTCAGCGGTGTTTATTGTTTTGTTTCATTCTACGGCTTGACCAGACATTTAGATTGATTCACGTATGGAAATTTAGATTAACAAATACAATCTTTACAGTTGTAAGTCTCTCTCATACCTTACACTTCTGTGTTGGTTTCATCGCTTAAACATTTCAATGAATGCATTGATGATGACCCACTTGTTGCGAAGACGGAGTCTGCCGTTGAGCAGAGGGATGTAAGGGCAATTGAGGCAGATGTTCGATCCTAACTGGAAGATCTTACTGTTGCCATGTCCAACTCCATTGTCGACAAGGATATTTCTGTTCTGTAGCAAGTTTTATTCCCATTTGATTAGTGACCCTGATTGGTCAGATTATACAGATCTATGCACCATTTACTTCAAACCAACTATCTAAAGTTCTTAATCTACTATAATGAATAAGATAAAAATCTGATGACTCATTATTCTTATTATTATTATGCTCACAGTTATAATTATTATTATTCCATTTAGTATTATTCCAGTTATTATTCTTATTATTCAGCAGTCTTTGAGACTACTGATACAACAAGGATGAAAAGTTCAACACCAACAACAGCAACGGCAGCAGCTACATCTGCTACTACGGGTAAGACATTCATTGCCATCAATATTTCACTGGCACTCGTTATGTTTTCTTACTCTCTAGACACTTGTAATATATGTTGTCATTCAACCAATTATATATTTCTTTTTTATTCTTACATTAGAGCAGACATTTATTAACTTTTTACGTATAACGTTTACATAACCACAGAAGAGATCAAAAGGCATATCTTAAAAGGTATCGTTTCTTGTTACAAGTTTCATATCTCTTCAAGGATAGTTATAAAATGACAGATAAATGGATAGGTAGATTGTTGCCGTAATAGAATTACCCGACTACCAAGCTAAACACATAGACATTCATATTTGTCTTTCCATAAAGTGATACTTGTCCAAGATACATGCATTTTCAGACATGTGGAGATCACGTTAAAGTCAATAACATATAATGACAGAATCGAAACTTTATACATTTCACATTCCCAACCTGATTCAATCAAAATATATAGATAAAGGGATGCCCATATTTCATTCCAATATGGTATTTAACTTAAATAAGAGGAATAAGACGATTAACTAAAGTATTGAAGATATCGGAGACAAAACCCTTTTTATTTGGAAAATTGCAATTCTGTGCTACTAGACTAAAGCGGATTTATGATTAAAAATTTGTGAAACGATTTAATGTTTAACCATTTTTGATCCGCTTTATATTCGCTTTTACGGTTTATGAAAAATTATGAAATTTCCTACCAGATTCATTCTTTCATTTTCTGTCTTAAGCGTCCTAATAAACTTCCGTCATGATAAAATCGACAGCATGTATGTATGTATCTATGTATGTATGTATGTATGTATGTATGTATGTATGTATGTATGTATGCATGTATGTATGTTTGTATGTGTCTGTGTATCTATGCAAGCATATATGTTCCTATGAAATCATGCCCATCAAAAGCATCGGATAGAGAAACCTAATCATGTAGCGGCTACGAGTCTATATATTAAAATAAATAACTTTCAAAACTGAAGGCAACATCTTTGGAAAACTTCAACAAATGGTTTAATTTTTTAAAATTATACAAGGAAAGTGTAAGATGAACTTGCAGTATTTTTATTTTAATTGCAAATAATCATTCAAGTTTATACCACAGGTCCAAACGTCTAATGCTCCCAATGAAGTCCAATCTTCAATATGCTGATTTGACTATAACCTCGTGTAAGCTAATTAACCAACCGTCCTGGAATATATTAAAAATAAAAAGGAAAGATCGATTTCAACTAAAATGTCAACCGGCACTCCATAAATCCAATAAATAATTTGAATAAACAGTTCCTCTCAAATTCTAACTGATCACAGCTACAAGGCTGAGATTAAGATTGCAATGAATACGTTTCTTGAACACAACCCTGATACAAGAATTTAGATGGATTATGATGACCATGATATAGATTTTTTTCCCATCAAATTCGTAAACAGGTTCTATGTCTACATCCGCGTAAGGTCAAGATGACATGTACACATGTTTATAAATCTTAACCTAAAGTTTAACCTACAATCAGTGACACATGTTAGCTCCATGATAGGTTCTTAACAAATTCCATTATCGATAAAATTGAATCATATTGTATATGAATGTATATAACGAACGTGTAACACAACAGTATTACCTTCTCGGGTATGAGTTCGAGAACATTTATGGTACAAATGAGTATTGTAGCTGGTAAGATACTGTCTTATATTTGGCCAGAACTGCTTTTGAATATAGCTATTAAATAGCTACAAAACAAGAAACGATGCTCTGGTAAGGATAAATTATATTTCTCAATATGCCACCTACTCTAGCCGAGTTACAAATTTATTGAAAGATTTGGGACTGCATTTTATCTTTACAACAAAGTGTTTGCACACTTCTAAATGTACGTTTGTATAAATTGAACATGCGCAGGGATGACCATAATTTGAAAACTGTATGCAATAGGAATAATAGCACCAGGTACATGGTGATTCACTCGGAAGGTTTTGGAAAGTTAATACATATATTTCATAGCTTTAACATAAAAGCAACAGTTTCGGTATCAAGAGATAATGTGCATGTGTTGAATGTATGGTTAGAGATGATTCTCTTCAAACACAGACATTTAAGAAAATGAGATTTTGGATTTGTTTATTTCAAACGTCATGCAAGTTAATCTTGCAATAGTTTTCAGAAGAAGAAGATTTACAGATTACTTTCAGTGTTGAGCTAAACATTAGGGAAATGATCAAGATTCCTACGATGATGGCGAGCTATGTACGTTTACTCCAAACCTACAATATAATATTCATAATGTGCTAGAATTATAAACGAAATATAAGTAATGTTATATTATTATTTGTATAATATTACTGTTTACTCAGGTCTGTCTGAGAAAACGGATACAGCGAGATCTGAAAGTACAACCGCAGCTGCAACAACAACCGCAGAAACACCATCGGCTACTACAGGTAAGAGATTAATTGCCTCAAACATTTCATCGTCACTGATAGTGATATTTCACTGATAATATTCTTGTAAACTAAGTTGCAATTCAGCGGTGTTTATTGTTTTGTTTCATTCTACGGCTTGACCAGACATTTAGATTGATTCACGTATGGAAATTTAGATTAACAAATACAATCTTTACAGTTGTAAGTCTCTCTCATACCTTACACTTCTGTGTTGGTTTCATCGCTTAAACATTTCAATGAATGCATGGATGATGACCCACTTGTTGCGAAGACGGAGTCTACGGTTGAGCAGAGGAATGTAAGGGCAACTGGGGCAGATGTTCGATCCTAACTGAAAGATCTTGCTGTTGCCATGTCCAACTCCATTGTCGACAAGGATATTTCTGTTCTGTAGCAAGTTTTATTCCCATTTGATTAGTGACCCTGATTGGTCAGATTATACAGATCTATGCACCATTTACTTCAAACCAACAATCTAACCTTCTGAATCTACTATAATGAATAAGATAAAAATCTGATGACTCATTATTATTATCATTATTATTATTATCATTATTATTATTATTATTATTATTATTATTATTTTATTATTATTATTGTTATTATGCTCACAGTTATAATTATTATTATTCCATTTAGTATTATTCCAGTTTTTATTCTTATTATTCAGCAGTCTTTGAGACTACTGATACAACAAGGACGAAAAGTTCAACACCAACAACAGCAACGGCAGCAGCTACATCTGCTACTACGGGTAAGACATTCATTGCCATCAATATTTCACTGGCACTCGTTATGTTTTCTTACTCTCTAGACACTTGTAATATATGTTGTCATTCAACCAATTATATATTTCTTTTTTATTCTTACATTAGAGCAGACATTTATTAACTTTTTACGTATAACGTTTACATAACCACAGAAGAGATCAAAAGGCATATCTTAAAAGGTATCGTTTCTTGTTACAAGTTTCTTATCTCTTCAAGGATAGTTATAAAATGACAGATAAATGGATAGGTAGATTGTTGCCGTAATAGAATTACCCGACTACCAAGCTAAACACATAGACATTCATATTTTTCTTTCCATAAAGTGATACTTGTCCAAGATACATGCATTTTCAGACATGTGGAGATCACGTTAAAGTCAATAACATATAATGACAGAATCGAAACTTTATACATTTCACATTCCCAACCTGATTCAATCAAAATATATAGATAAAGGGATGCCCATATTTCATTCCAATATGGTATTTAACTTAAATAAGAGGAATAAGACGATTAACTAAAGTATTGAAGATATCGGAGACAAAACCCTTTTTATTTGGAAAATTGCAATTCTGTGCTACTAGACTAAAGCGGATTTATGATTAAAAATTTGTGAAACGATTTAATGTTTAGCCATTTTTGATCCGCTGTATATTCGCTTTTACGGTTTATGAAAAATTATGAAATTTCCTACCAGATTCTTTCTTTCATTTTCTGTGTTAAGCGTCCTAATAAACTTCCGTCATGATAAAATCGACAGCATGTATGTATGTATGTCTGTATATATGTATGTATGCATGTATGTATGTATGTATGTGTCTGTGTATGTATGCATGCATGTATGTTCCTATGAAATCATGCCCATCAAAAGCATCGGATAGAGAAACCTACCATTTAGCGGCTACGAGTCTATATATCAAAATAAATAACTTTCAAAACTGAAAGCAACATCTTTGGAAAACTACAACAAATGGTTTAATTTTTTAAAATTATACAAGGAAAGTGTAAGATGAACTTGCAGTATTTTTATTTTAATTGCAAATAATCATTCAAGTTTATACCACAGGTCCAAACGTCTAATGCTCCCAATGAAGTCCAATCTTCAATATGCTGATTTGACTATAACCTCGTGTAAGCTAATTAACCAACCGTCCTGGAATATATTAAAAATAAAAAGGAAAGATCGATTTCAACTAAAATGTCAACCGGCACTCCATAAATCCAATAAATAATTTGAATAAACAGTTCCTCTCAAATTCTAACTGATCACAGCTACAAGGCTGAGATTAAGATTGCAATGAATACGTTTCTTGAACACAACCCTGATAAAAGAATTTAGATGGATTATGGTGACCATGATATAGATTTTTTTCCATCAAATTCGTAAACAGGTTCTATGTCTACATCCGCGTAAGGTCAAGATGACATGTACACATGTTTATAAATCTTAACCTAAAGTTTAACCTACAATCAGTGACACATGTTAGCTCCATGATAGGTTCTTAACAAATTCCATTATCGATAAAATTGAATCATATTGTATATGAATGTATATAACGAACGTGTAACACAACAGTATTACCTTCTCGGGTATGAGTTCGAGAACATTTATGGTACAAATGAGTACTGTAGCTGGTAAGATACTGTCTTATATTTGGCCAGAACTGCTTTTGAATATACACATTAAATAGCTATCAAAACAAACAAACGATGCTCTGGTAAGGATAAATTATATTTCTCAACATGCCTCCTACTGTAGCCGAGTTACAAATTTATTGAAAGATTTGGGACTGCATTTTATCTTTACAACAAAGTGTTTGCACACTTCTAAATGTACGTTTGTATAAACTGAACATGCGCAGGGATGAACATAATTTGAAAACTGTATGCAATAGGAATAATAGCACCAGGTACATGGTGATTCACCCGGAAGGTTTTGGAACGTTAATACAAATATTTCATAGCTTTAGCAAAAAAGCAACAGTTTCGGTATCAAGAGATAATGTGCATGTGTTGAATGTATGGTTAGAGATGATTCTCTTCAAACACAGACATTTAAGAAAATGAGATTTTGGATTTGTTGATTTCAAACGTCATGCAAGTTAATCTTGCAATAGTTTTCAGAAGAAGAAGATTTACAGATTACTTTCAGTGTTGAGCTAAACATTAGGAAAGTGATCAAGATTCCTACGATGATGGCGAGCTATGTACGTTTACTCCAAACCTACAATATAATATTCATAATGTGCTAGAATTATAAACGAAATATAAGTAATGTTATATTGTTATTTGTATAATATTACTGTTTACTCAGGTCTGTCTGAGAAAACGGATACAGCGAGATCTGAAAGTACAACCGCAGCTGCAACAACAACCGCAGAAACACCATCGGCTACTACAGGTAAGAGATTAATTGCCTCAAACATTTCATCGTCACTGATAGTGATATTTCACTGATAATATTCTTGTAAACTAAGTTGCAATTCAGCGGTGTTTATTGTTTTGTTTCATTCTACGGCTTGACCAGACATTTAGATTGATTCACGTATGGAAATTTAGATTAACAAATACAATCTTTACAGTTGTAAGTCTCTCTCATACCTTACACTTCTGTGTTGGTTTCATCGCTTAAACATTTCAATGAATGCATTGATGATGACCCACTTGTTGCGAAGACGGAGTCTACGGTTGAGCAGAGGGATGTAAGGGCAACTGGGGCAGATGTTCGATCCTAACTGGAAGATCTTGCTGTTGCCATGTCCAACTCCATTGTCGACAAGGATATTTCTGTTCTGTAGCAAGTTTTATTCCCATTTGATTAGTGACCCTGATTGGTCAGATTATACAGATCTATGCACCATTTACTTCAAACCAACAATCTAACCTTCTTAATCTACTATAATGAATAAGATAAAAATCTGATGACTCATTATTAGTATCATTATTATTATTATCATTATTATTATTATTATTATTCTTTATATTATTATTGTTATTATGCTCACAGTTATAATTATTATTATTCCATTTAGTATTATTCCAGTTATTATTCTTATTATTCAGCAGTCTTTGAGACTACTGATACAACAAGGACGAAAAGTTCAACACCAACAACAGCAACGGCAGCAGCTACATCTGCTACTACGGGTAAGACATTCATTGCCATCAATATTTCACTGGCACTCGTTATGTTTTCTTACTCTCTAGACACTTGTAATATATGTTGTCATTCAACCAATTATATATTTCTTTTTTATTCTTACATTAGAGCAGACATTTATTAACTTTTTACGTATAACGTTTACATAACCACAGAAGAGATCAAAAGGCATATCTTAAAAGGTATCGTTTCTTGTTACAAGTTTCTTATCTCTTCAAGGATAGTTATAAAATGACAGATAAATGGATAGGTAGATTGTTGCCGTAATAGAATTACCCGACTACCAAGCTAAACACATAGACATTCATATTTTTCTTTCCATAAAGTGATACTTGTCCAAGATACATGCATTTTCAGACATGTGGAGATCACGTTAAAGTCAATAACATATAATGACAGAATCGAAACTTTATACATTTCACATTCCCAACCTGATTCAATCAAAATATATAGATAAAGGGATGCCCATATTTCATTCCAATATGGAATTTAACTTAAATAAGAGGAATAAGACGATTAACTAAAGTATTGAAGATATCGGAGACAAAACCCTTTTTATTGGGAAAATTGCAATTCTGTGCTACTAGACTAAAGAGGATTTATGATTAAAAATTTGTGAAACGATTTAATGTTTAGCCAGTTTTGATCCGCTATATATTCGCTTTTACGGTTTATGAAAAATTATGAAATTTCCTACCAGATTCATTCTTTCATTTTCTGTGTTAAGCGTCCTAATAAACTTCCGTCATGATAAAATCGACAGCATGTATGTATGCATGTATGTATGTATCTATGTATGTATGTATGTATGTATGTATGTATGTATGTATGTATGTATGTGTCTGTGTATGTATGCATGCATGTATGTTCCTATGAAATCATGCCCATCAAAAGCATCGGATAGAGAAACCTATCATTTAGCGGCTACGAGTCTATATATCAAAATAAATAACTTTCAAAACTGAAAGCAACATCTTTGGAAAACTTCAACAAATGGTTTAATTTTTTAAAATTATACAAGGAAAGTGTAAGATGAACTTGCAGTATTTTTATTTTAATTGCAAATAATCATTCAAGTTTATACCACAGGTCCAAACGTCTAATGCTCCCAATGAAGTCCAATCTTCAATATGCTGATTTGACTATAACCTCGTGTAAGCTAATTAACCAACCGTCCTGGAATATATTAAAAATAAAAAGGAAAGATCGATTTCAACTAAAATGTCAACCGGCACTCCATAAATCCAATAAATAATTTGAATAAACAGTTCCTCTCAAATTCTAACTGATCACAGCTACAAGGCTGAGATTAAGATTGGAATGAATACGTTTCTTGAACACAACCCTGATACAAGAATTTAGATGGATTATGATGACCATGATATAGATTTTTTCCATCCAATTCGTAAACAGGTTCTATGTCTACATACGCGTAAGGTCAAGATGACATGTAAACATGTTTATAAATCTTAACCTAAAGTTTAACCTACAATCAGTGACACATGTTAGCTCCATGATAGGTTCTTAACAAATTCCATTATCGATCAAATTGAATCATATTGTATATGAAGGTATATAACGAACATGTAACACAACAGTATTACCTTCTCGGGTATGAGTTCGAGAACATTTATGGTACAAATGAGTACTGTAGCTGGTAAGATACTGTCTTATATTTGGCCAGAACTGCTTTTGAATATACACATTAAATAGCTATCAAAACAAAAAACGATGCTCTGGTAAGGATAAATTATATTTCTCAACATGCCTCCTACTGTAGCCGAGTTACAAATTTATTGAAAGGTTTGGGACTGCATTTTATCTTTACAACAAAGTGTTTGCACACTTCTAAATGTACGTTTGTATAAACTGAACATGCGCAGGGATGAACATAATTTGAAAACTGTATGCAATAGGAATAATAGCACCAGGTACATGGTGATTCACCCGGAAGGTTTTGGAACGTTAATACAAATATTTCATAGCTTTAGCAAAAAAGCAACAGTTTCGGTATCAAGAGATAATGTGCATGTGTTGAATGTATGGTTAGAGATGATTCTCTTCAAACACAGACATTTAAGGAAATGAGATTTTGGATTTGTTGATTTCAAACGTCATGCAAGTTAATCTTGCAATAGTTTTCAGAAG
Organism: Megalonaias nervosa; assembly: GCA_016617855.1. Taxonomy (NCBI): domain Eukaryota; kingdom Metazoa; phylum Mollusca; class Bivalvia; order Unionida; family Unionidae; genus Megalonaias; species Megalonaias nervosa. Next base: position 38,553 of record JAECUM010006466.1, on the reverse strand, counting down.
AAGAAGATTTACAGATTACTTTCAGTGTTGAGCTAAACATTAGGAAAGTGATCAAGATTCCTACGATGATGGCGAGCTATGTACGTTTACTCCAAACCTACAATATAATATTCATAATGTGCTAGAATTATAAACGAAATATAAGTAATGTTATATTGTTATTTGTATAATATTACTGTTTACTCAGGTCTGTCTGAGAAAACGGATACAGCGAGATCTGAAAGTACAACCGCAGCTGCAACAACAACCGCAGAAACACCATCGGCTACTACAGGTAAGAGATTAATTGCCTCAAACATTTCATCGTCACTGATAGTGATATTTCACTGATAATATTCTTGTAAACTAAGTTGCAATTCAGCGGTGTTTATTGTTTTGTTTCATTCTACGGCTTGACCAGACATTTAGATTGATTCACGTATGGAAATTTAGATTAACAAATACAATCTTTACAGTTGTAAGTCTCTCTCATACCTTACACTTCTGTGTTGGTTTCATCGCTTAAACATTTCAATGAATGCATTGATGATGACCCACTTGTTGCGAAGACGGAGTCTACGGTTGAGCAGAGGGATGTAAGGGCAATTGGGGCAGATGTTCGATCCTAACTGGAAGATCTTGCTGTTGCCATGTCCAACTCCATTGTCGACAAGGATATTTCTGTTCTGTAGCAAGTTTTATTCCCATTTGATTAGTGACCCTGATTGGTCAGATTATACAGATCTATGCACCATTTACTTCAAACCAACAATCTAACCTTCTTAATCTACTATAATGAATAAGATAAAAATCTGATGACTCATTATTAGTATCATTATTATTATTATCATTATTATTATTATTATTATTCTTTATATTATTATTGTTATTATGCTCACAGTTATAATTATTATTATTCCATTTAGTATTATTCCAGTTATTATTCTTATTATTCAGCAGTCTCTGAGACTACTGATACAACAAGGACGAAAAGTTCAACACCAACAACAGCAACGGCAGCAGCTACATCTGCTACTACGGGTAAGACATTCATTGCCATCAATATTTCACTGGCACTCGTTATGTTTTCTTACTCTCTAGACACTTGTAATATATGTTGTCATTCAACCAATTATATATTTCTTTTTTATTCTTACATTAGAGCAGACATTTATTAACTTTTTACGTATAACGTTTACATAACCACAGAAGAGATCAAAAGGCATATCTTAAAAGGTATCGTTTCTTGTTACAAGTTTCTTATCTCTTCAAGGATAGTTATAAAATGACAGATAAATGGATAGGTAGATTGTTGCCGTAATAGAATTACCCGACTACCAAGCTAAACACATAGACATTCATATTTTTCTTTCCATAAAGTGATACTTGTCCAAGATACATGCATTTTCAGACATGTGGAGATCACGTTAAAGTCAATAACATATAATGACAGAACCGAAACTTTATACATTTCACATTCCCAACCTGATTCAATCATAATATATAGATAAAAGGATGCCCATATTTCATTCCACTTTGATATTTAACTTAAACAAGAGGAATAAGACGATTAACTAAAGTATTGAAGATATCGGAGACAAAACCCTTTTTATTTGGAAAATTGCAATTCTGTGCTACTACACTAAAGTGGATTTATGATTAAAAATTTGTGAAACGATTTAATATTTAACCATTTTTGATCCGCTGTATATTCGCTTTTACGTTTTATGAAAAATTATGAAATTTCCTACCAGATTCATTCTTTCATTTTCTGTGTTAAGCGTCCTAATAAACTTCCGTCATGATAAAATCGACAGCATGTATGTATGTATGTTTGTATATATGTATGTATGCATGTATGTATGTATGTATGTGTCTGTGTATGTATGCATGCATGTATGTTCCTATGAAATCATGCCCATCAAAAGCATCGGATAGAGCAACCTACCATTTAGCGGCTACGAGTCTATATATCAAAATAAATAACTTTCAAAACTGAAAGCAACATCTTTGGAAAACTACAACAAATGGTTTAATTTTTTAAAATTATACAAGGAAAGTGTAAGATGAACTTGCAGTATTTTTATTTTAATTGCAAATAATCATTCAAGTTTATACCACAGGTCCAAACGTCTAATGCTCCCAATGAAGTCCAATCTTCAATATGCTGATTTGACTATAACCTCGTGAAAGCTAATTAACCAACCGTCCTGGAATATATTAAAAATAAAAAGGAAAGATCGATTTCAACTAAAATGTCAACCGGCACTCCATAAATCCAATAAATAATTTCAATAAACAGTTCCTCTCAAATTCTAACTGATCACAGCTACAAGGCTGAGATTAAGATTGGAATGAATACGTTTCTTGAACACAACCCTGATACAAAACCTTAGATGGATTCTGATGATCATGATATGGATTATTTTTGCATCGAATTCGTAAACAGGTTCTATGTCTACATCCGCGTAAGGTCAAGATGAAATGTAAACATGTTTATAAATCTTAACCTAAAGTTTAACCTACAATCATTGACACATGTTAGCTCCATCATCTGTTCTTCACAAATTCCATTATCGATAAAATTGAATCATATTGTATATGAATGTATATAACGAACGTGTAACACAACAGTATTAACTTCTTGGGAATGAGGTCGGGAACATTTATGGTACAAATGAGTATTGTAGCTGGTAAGATATTGTCTTATATTTGATCAGAACTGCTTTTGAATATAGACATTAAATAGCTACCAAAAAGAAAAACGATGCTCTGGTAAGGATAACTTGTATTTCACAACATGCCACCTACTCTAGCCGAGTTACAAATTTATTGAAAGGTTTGGGACTGCATTTCGTGTTTACAACAAAGTGTTTGCACACTTCTAAATGTACGTTTGTATAAATTCAACATCCGCAGGGGTGAACATAATTTGAGAACTGTACGCAATATGAATAATAGCACCAGGTTTATGGTGTTTCACTCGGAAGGTTTTGGAAATTTAACACAAATATTTCACAGGTTTAACATAAAAGCAACAGTTTCGGTATCAAGAGATAATGTGCATGTGTTGAATGCATGGTTAGAGATGATTCTCGTCAAACACATACATTGATGAAAATGAGATTCTGGATTGAATAAATCAATGTATATAACGAACGTGTAACATGACAGTATAACCTTCTTGGGTATGAGATCGAGAACATTTAAAGTACAAATGTCTATTGTAGCTGGTAAGATACTGTCTTATATTTGGCCAGAACTGCTTTTGAATATAGACATTAAATAGCTACCAAAAAGAAAAACGATGTTCTGGTAAGGATAAATTATATTTCTCCACATGCCACCTACTCTAGCCGAATTACAAATTTATTGAAAGGTTTGGGACTGCATTTTATGTTTACAACAAAGTGTTTGCACACGTCGAAATGTACGTTTGTAGAAACTGAACATGCGCAGGGATGAACATAATTTGTAAACTGTACGTAAAACCAATAATAGCACCAGGTTCATGGTGATTCCCTGGGAAGGTTTTGGAAAGTTAATACAAATATTTCATAGCTTTAACATAAAAGCAACAGTTTCGGTATCAAGAGATAATGTGCATGTGTTCAATGTGTTGTTAGAGATGATTCTCTTCAAACACAGACATTTAAGAAAATGAGATTTTGGATTTGTTGATTTCAAGCGTCATGCAAATTAATCTTGAAATAGTTTACAGAAAAAGAAGATTTACAGATTACTTTCAGTGTTGACCTAAACATTAGGGAAGTAATCAAGGTTCCTCCGATGATGGTGAGCTATGTACGTTTACTCCAAAACCTACAATATTATATTCATAATGTGCGAGAATTCCAAACGACATATAAGTGATGTATTATTATTTGTATAATATTACTGTTTACCCAGGTCTATCTGATAAAACGGATACAGCGAGATCTGAAACCGCAGCTGCAACAACAACCGAAGAAACATCATCGGCTACTACGAGTAAGGGATAAATTGTCTCAAACATTTCATCGTCACTGATAGTGATATCTCACTGATAATATTCTTGTAGACTAAGTTGGAATTCAACGGTGTTTATATTTCTGTTTCATTCTACGACTTGACCAGACATTTAGATTGATTCTCGTATGGACATTTAGATTAACAAATACAATCTTTACAGTTGTAAGTCTCTCTCATACCTTACACTTCTGTGTTGGTTTCATCGCTTAAAAATTTCAATGAATGCATGGATGATGACCCACTTGTTGTGAAGACGGAATCTGCAGTTGGGCAGCGGGATGTAAGGGCCCTTCTGGCAGATCTTCGATCCTAACTGGAAGATCTTGCTGTTGCCATGTCCAACTCCATTGTCGACAAGGATATTTCTGTTCTGTAGCAGGTTTAATTCCCATTTGATTAGTGACCCTGATTTGTCAGATTATACAGAGCTATGCAATATTTACTTGAAACCAACAATCTCAACTTATTCATGTACTATAATTAATAGGAGAAAAATATGATGTATGACTACTATTATTATTATTAGTATTATTAGTATTATTGTTATTATCATCATAGTTATTATTATTATTCCATTTAGTATTATTACCGTTATTATTCTTATTATTCAGCAGTCTTTGAGAGAACTGATTCAACAAGGACGAAAAGTTCAACACTAACAACAGCAATAACGGCAGCAGTTACATCTGATACTACGGGAAAGACATTCATTGCCAAGAATGTGTCACCGCCACTCGTTATGTTTGGTTACTCTCTAGATACTTGTAATATATGTTGTCATTCAACGAGTTAAATAATTCTTTTTTATTCTAACATTAGATCAGATATTTTTTAACTCTTCTTATATAATGTTGACATTACCAGATAAGAGATACAAAGGCATATCTTAAAAAGTATTGTTTCCTCTTTCAAGTTTCTTATCTCTTCAAGGATAGTTATAAATTGACTGATAAATGGATAGGTACATTGGTGCCGGCATAGCATTACCTGACTACAAAGCTAAACACATAGACATTCATAGTTTTCATTCCATAAAGTGATACCTGCGCAAGATACATACATTTTTAAACATGCGGAGATTACGTTAAAGTCAATAAAATATGATAACAAATTCAGACCCTTGTATATTTCACGTTACTAACTTGATTCAATAAAAGTATATAGAGTTAAGGATGTCCATATTTCATTCTAATATGATTTTTAACTTAAATAAAATGAATAAGACGTTTAATGATGGTATTGAAGTTATCTGAGACTGACCCTTTTTATTTGGATAATTGCAACTTGTACTACTAAATTAAAGTGGATATATGATTAAAATTTAGTGAAACGATTTAATATAGAACTATTTTTGATCCGCTGTAGATTCGCTTTTACCGTTTATGAACAATTTTGAAATTTCTTCACTTTCTTTGCTCAGGGTCCAACTATATTTTTGTCACGATGCAATGCACAGTATGCATGTATGTTTCTACGTATCTATGTATGTATGTGTGTGTGTGTGTGTGTGTGTGTGTGTGTGTGTGTGTGTGTGTGTGTGTGTGTGTGTTCCCATGCAAACATTTCCATCAGGTGCATCGGGTAGAAGACGATGATGTCGTGCTATGTTCATTTACTCCAAACCTACCATCTTATTTGCATAATGTGCGAGAATTAAAAATGTTCGATCCACCCTGGAAGATCATGCTGTTACATAGTGCGACTCTATTGATGTCAAAGATATTTCTCTTCTGAAGCAAGATTTATTCCTATTTGATTAATGACCCTGCCTGGTCAAATTCTACCGAGCTGTGCACCATTAACTTGAAACCAACAATGACGCCTTCTTTATGTACTTAATGTATATTATACAAATCTGTTGTCGCATTATTATTATTATCATTATTATTATTATTATTATTATTATTATTATTATTATTATTATTATTATTATTATTATTACATTTATTATTATTATTATTATTATTATTATTATTATTATTATTAAAATTATTTTTACAAATATTATCATTAGAGTTATTATTCGTATTATTCAGCAGGCTTTGAGAGCAATGATTCGACAGGGACGGAAAGTTCAACTCTAACAACAACAACGGCAGAAGCAGCATCCGCTACTACGGGTAAAGGATCCAATGCCATCAAATTCTCACTGGCACTCGTTAGGTTTTGTTACTCTATAGATACTTGTAAAATATGAAGTCACTGAACAACTTATTTATTTCTTGTTTATTCTCACATCAGATCAGACATTTATTTAGCTTTTCCTCTTCTGTGTTTACATTACCAAAGAAAGATACGAAGGCATGTTTTGAAAAGCACTGTTTCGTGTTTCAAAAGTTTTGTCTCTTCAGTGATAGTGATAAAATGATAGATAAATTGATAGGTAGGTTGGTGCCCATATCGTATTACCTGACTACCATGTTAAACACAGAACCCCTATGGATCTGACAGTACTAACCTGCTTCAATAAAAATATATAGATGAAAAGGATCTCCATATTTCCTTCTAATATGATATATAACCTAAATAAAACGAATAAGACGTTTAATAATAGTAATGAAGGTATCTGAGATTGACCATTTTTGTTTGGAACATTAGTGCTTGTACTTCTAAATTAAAGTGGATTTATGACTAAAAATTACTTAAAGGATTTAATATATAACAATATTTGATTCGCAATATAGATTCGCATTTAAGTTTTTTGAACAATCGTGTAATTTGTTATCAGATTCATTTTTTCAATTTCTGTGCTAAGTGTCCAACTAAATTTCTTTCACGATGCAGTGGACAGTATGTATGTATGTATGTATGTGTATGTATGTATGTATGTATGTATGCATATATGTATGTATGTATGTTTTAGATAGTTAATGCAAATATTTCATAAGTTAAACATAAAAGAAATCGTTCATGTATCATGCGATAATGGGCATGTGTTGAATGTATGGACAGAGATGATTGTGTTAAAACAAGCACTTTTAATAGAATGCAATTTTGGATTTGTTGTTAATCTTGCAATAGCTTAAAGAAGACGAAGTTTCACAGATAACGTTCAGTGTTGATCTAAACATTAGGGATGTGATCAGAATTATTCAGATCACGCAGAGATACGCACGTTTACTCGAAACCTACAATCTCATAATCATAATGTGCTAGAAATAAAATGAAATATAAGCTATTTTGTATAATTTTTTGGCAATTTTATTCTTTACTCAGGTCTATCTGAGGAATCTGATACAGCGAGGCCTGAAAGTACAAGCGCACCTGCAACAACAACCAAGGAGACATCATCGGCAACTACGGGTAAGGCATACAAATACTTAATAAGTTTAACTTAATAGCAATAGTTTCGATACCTAGAGATAATGTGCACGTCTTGAAGGCATGCTCAGATATGTTTGTGTTGAAACAAACACATTTAAGTAAACGAGATTTTTTATTTGCTGATTACAGACTTCAATAAAATCAACATTTGCAAGCGTTCATGGAAGACGCAGATTTATAGATTACGTTTAGTGTTGAGCTAATAAATAGGGAAGTGATTAGAGTTCATCAGATTAAGCCAAGCTATGTACTTTTGATAAATCCTACAATTCCCTACTCATAAAATGCGATATTTAAAATGATATACAAGTGATGTTATATTATTAATATTTTCATGTTGTTTAATTAATATTGCTTACCCAGATTTATGTGATGAAACTGATACGGCGAGGCCTGAAACCACAACGGCAGGAGTAACAACAACCGCTAAAGCACCATCGGCTACTACTGGTAAGGGATTAGTTGCCTCAAACATTTAATCGGCACTGCTATTGATATCTCACTGTGAATATTGATGTAAACTATTTTGACCTTCAACGGTATTCATATATCCGATCTATCCTATGGTTTGTTCTCACATTTCGTTATTTGTCATACAGAATGTTTACATTAACAAATATCAGAGACAAGGAACTCATTTGATGTTTTTGTTTAGGAGGTTGGCGCCATTTGTTCAGCGCAAGATTGACTATTCCTTGAGGTCGGTATCACTGGTGCGAAGGAAACACGATAAGAACCATTAACCCAGTGTACGTTGGTATCAAGTTAACATGCGCAGGGATCAAAATACTTAGCAAACTTTCCACGCAATATAATGAATAGTAAAAGGTACATCTTGATTTACTAGGAAGGTTTTAGAAACCTAATTTAAATATCTCATAAGTTTAATGTAAATGCAATGCTTTCGGTATCAAGAGATATTGCGCATGTGTTGAATGTACGGACAGAGATGATTCTCTTCAAACACAGACATTTAAGAAAATGAGATTTTGGACACGTTGTTAATCTTGCAATAGCTTAAAGAAGACGAAGCTTTACAGATTACGTTCAGTGTTGACCTGAACAATAGGGACGTGATCATAATTCTTCAGATCATGCCAAGCTATCTACGTTTACTCCAAACCTACAATCTCGTATTCATAATTTGCGAGAATTAAAATGAAATATAAGTGATGTTGTATTATTATTTTATAATATTATTGTTTACTCAGCTCTATCTGAGCAAATTGATACAGCGAGGCCTGAAAGTACAACCACAGCTACAACAAAAACCGAACCAACACCATCGTCAACAACGGGTAAGGAATTAATTACCTCAATCATTTCATTGTCACTGATATTGATATCTCACTGACAATATTCTTGTAAACTTTATTGACATTCGGAGATTTTGATGTTTCTGTTTTATTCTAAGGTCTTATCAGCCATTTAGATTGGTTTTCGTATGGAATGGTTATATTGACAGATACAAAGTTTACGGTTGTAATTGTGTCTCATACCTTACACTTCTGTATTGGTTTCATCGCTTAAAAATTTCAGTGAAAGCATGGATGATGACCAACGTGTTGTGAAGACCTAGTCTGTACTTGATCAGCGGGATGTAATGGCAATTGTGGGAGATGATCGATACTTACTGGAAGGTCTTGCTATTACCCATTGCATCTTAAATGTTAAATTCTAATTGATCCCAGCTACAAGACTGAGATTAAGATTGGAAAGAATACGTTTCTTGAACGCAACCCTGATACAAAACCTTAGATGAATTATGATGACCATCATATGGATTATTTTTGCATTAAATTCGTAAACAGATTCTATGTCTACATCCGCACACGGTCACGATGTCATGTAAACATGTTTATAAATATTATCCTAAAGTTTAACCTACAATCATTGAAAAATGTAAGCTCCATAATAGGTACTTAACAAATTCCATTATCGATAAAATTGAATCATATTGTATATGAATGTATATAACGAACATGTAACACAACAGTATTACCTTCTCGGGTATCAGTTCGAGAACATTCATGGTACAAATGTGTATTGTAGCTGGTAAGATATTGTCTTATATTTGGCCAGAACTGCTTTTGAATATAGACATTAAATAGCTACCATAAAGAAAAACGATGCTCTGGTAAGGATAAATTATATTTCTCAACATGCCACCTACTCTAGCCGAGTTATAAATTTAGTGAAAGGTTTGGGACTGCATTTCATGTTTACAACAAAGTGTTTGCACACTTCTAAATGTACGTTTGTATAAATTGAACATGCGCAGGAATGAACATAATTTGAAAACTGTATGCAATAGGAATAATAGCACCAGGTACATGGTGATTCACTCGGAAGGTTTTGGAACGTTAATACAAATATTTCATAGCTTTAACATAAAAGCAACAGTTTTGGTATCAAGAGATAATGTGCATGTGTTGAATGTATGGTTACAGATGATTCTCTTCAAACAAAGACATTTAAGAAAATGAGATTTTGGATTTGTTGATTTCAAACGTCATGCAAGTTAATCTTGCAATAGTTTTCAGAAGAAAAAGATTTACAGATTACTTTCAGTGTTGACCTAAACATTAGGGAAGTGATCAAGATTCCTACGATGATGGTGAGCTATGTACGTTTACTCCAAACCTACAATATAATATTCATAATGTGCTAGAATTATAAACGAAATATAACTAATGTTATATTATTATTTGTATAATATAACTGTTTACTCAGGTCTGTCTGAGAAAACGGATACAGCGAGATCTGAAAGTACAACCGCAGCTGCAACAACAACCGCACAAACATCATCGGCTACTACAGGTAAGAGATTATTTGCCTCAAACATTTCATCATCACTGATAGTGATATTTCACTGATAATATTCTTGTAAACTAAGTTGCAATTCAGCGGTGTTTATTGTTTTGTTTCATTCTACGGCTTGACCAGACATTTAGATTGATTCACGTATGGAAATTTAGATTAACAAATACAATCTTTACAGTTGTAAGTCTCTCTCATATCTTGCACTTCTGTGTTGGTTTCATCGTTTAAAAATTTCAATGAATGCACGGATGATGACCCACTTGTTGCGAAGACGGAGTCTGCGGTTGAGCAGAGGAATGCATGGGCAATTGGGGCAGATGTTCGATCCTAACTGAAAGATCTTGCTGTTGCCATGTCCAACTCCATTGTCAACAAGGATATTTCTGTTCTGTAGCAAGTTTTATTCCCATTTGATTAGTGACCCTGACAGGTCAGATTATACAGATCTATGCACCATTTACTTCAAACCAACAATCCAACCTTCTTAATCTACTATAATGAATAAGATAAAAATCTGATGACTCATTATTATTATTGTTATTATTATTATTATTACGCTCACAGTTATAATTATTATTATTCCATTTAGTATTATTCTAGTTATTATTCTTATTATTCAGCAGTCTTTGAGAGTACAGATACAACAAGGACGAAAAGTTCAACACCAACAACAGCAACGGCAGCAGCTATATCTGCTACTACGGGTAAGACATTCATTGCCATCAATATTTCACTGGCACTCGTTATGTTTTCTTACTCTCTAGAAACTTGTAATATATGTTGTCATTCAACCAATTATATATTTCTTTTTTATTCCGACATTAGAGCAGACATTTATTAACTTTTTACGTATAACGTTTACATAACCACAGAAGAGATCAAAAGGTATATCTTAAAAGGTATCGTTTCTTGTTACAAGTTTCTTATCTCTTCAAGGATAGTTATAAAATGACAGATAAATGGATAGGTAGATTGTTGCCCTAACAGAATTACCGGATTACCAAGCTAAACACATAGACATTCATATTTTCCTTTCCATAAAGTGATCCTTGTCCAAGATACATGCATTTTCAGACATATGGAGATCACGTTAAAGTCAATAAAATATAATGACAGAATCGAAACTTTATACATTTCACATTCCGAACCTGATTCAATCAAAATATATAGATAAAGGGATGCCCATATTTCATTCCAATATGGTATTTAACTTAAATAAGAGGAATAAGACGATTAACTAAAGTATTGAAGATATCGGAGACGAAACCCTTTTTATTTGGTAAATTGCAATTCTGTGCTACTAGACTGAAGCGGATTTATGATTAAAAAGTTGTGAAACGATTTAGTGTTTAACCATTTTTGATCCGCTGCATATTCGTTTTTACGGTTTATGAAAAATTGTGAAATTTCCTACTAGATTCATTCTTTCATTTTCTGTGTTAAGCGTCCTAATAAACTTCCGTCATGATGAAATTGACACCATGTATGTATGTATGTATGTATGTATGTATGTATGTATGTATGTATGTATGTATGTATGTATGTATGTATCTATGTGTCTATGTATGGATGCATGCATGCATGTTCCTATGAAATCATGCCCATCAAAAGCATCGGATAGAGAAACCTAACATTTAGAGGCTACGAGTCTATATATTAAAATAAATAACTTTCAAAACTGAAAGCAACATCTTTAGAAAATTTCAACAAATGGTTTAATTTTTTAAATTATACAAGGAAAATGTAAGATGAACTTGCAGTATTTTCATTTTAATTGCAAATGATCATTCAAGTTTATACCACAGGTCCAAACGTCTAATGCTCCCAATGAAGTCCAATCTTCAATATGCTGATTTGACTATAACCTCGTGTAAGCTAATTAACCAACCGTCCTGGAATATATTAAAAATAAAAGGAAAGATCGATTTCAACTAAAAAGTCAACCGGCACTCCATAAATCCAATAAATAATATGAATAAACAGTTCCTCTCAAATTCTAACTGATCACAGCTACAAGGCTGAGATTAACATTGGAATAAATACGTTTCTTGAACACAACCCTGATACAAAACCTTAGATGGATTATGATGATCATGATATGGATTATTTTTGCATCGAATTCGTAAACAGGTTCTATGTCTACATCCGCGTAAGGTCAAGATAAAATGTAAACATGTTTATAAATCTTAACCTAAAGTTTAACCTACAATCATTGACACATGTTAGCTCCATCATCTGTTCTTCACAAATTCCATTATCGATAAAATTGAATCATATTGTATATGAATGTATATAACGAACGTGTAACACAACAGTATTAACTTCTCGGGAATGAGGTCGAGAACATTTATGGTACAAATGAGTATTGTAGCTGGTAAGATATTGTCTTATATTTGATCAGAACTGCTTTTGAATATAGACATTAAATAGCTACCAAAAAGAAAAACGATGCTCTGGTAAGGATAAATTGTATTTCACAACATGCCACCTACTCTAGCCGAGTTACAAATTTATTGAAAGGTTTGGGACTGCATTTCATGTTTACAACAAAGTGTTTGCACACTTCTAAATGTACGTTTGTATAAATTCAACATCCGCAGGGATGAACATAATTTGAGAACTGTACGCAATATGAATAATAGCACCAGGTTTATGGTGTTTCACTCGGAAGGTTTTGGAAATTTAACACAAATATTTCACAGGTTTAACATAAAAGCAACAGTTTCGGTATCAAGAGATAATGTGCATGTGTTGAATGCATGGTTAGAGATGATTCTCGTCAAACACATACATTGATGAAAATGAGATTCTGGATTGAATAAATCAATGTATATAACGAACGTGTAACATGACAGTATTACCTTCTTGGGTATGAGATCGAGAACATTTAAAGTACAAATGTCTATTGTAGCTGGTAAGATACTGTCTTATATTTGGCCAGAACTGTTTTGGAATATAGACATTAAATAGCTACCAAAAAGAAAAACGATGTTCTGGTAAGGATAAATTATATTTCTCCACATGCCACCTACTCTAGCCGAATTACAAATTTATTGAAAGGTTTGGGACTGCATTTTATGTTTACAACAAAGTGTTTGCACACGTCGAAATGTACGTTTGTAGAAACTGAACATGCGCAGGGATGAACATAATTTGAAAACTGTACGTAAAACCAATAATAGCACCAGGTTCATGGTGATTCCCTGGGAAGGTTTTGGAAAGTTAATGCAAATATTTCATAGCTTTAACATAAAAGCAACAGTTTCGGTATCAAGAGATAATGTGCATGTGTTCAATGTGTGGTTAGAGATGATTCTCTTCAAACACAGACATTTAAGAAAACGATATATTGATTTGTTGATTTCAAGCGTCATGCAAATTAATCTTGAAATAGTTTACAGAAGAAGAAGATTTACAGATTACTTTCAGTGTTGACCTAAACATTAGGGAAGTAATCAAGGTTCCTCCGATGATGGTGAGCTATGTACGTTTACTCCAAAACCTACAATATTATATTCATAATGTGCGAGAATTCCAAACGACATATAAGTGATGTATTATTATTTGTATAATATTACTGTTTACCCAGGTCTATCTGATAAAACGGATACAGCGAGATCTGAAACCGCAGCTGCAACAACAACCGAAGAAACATCATCGGCTACTACGGGTAAGGGATAAATTGTCTCAAACATTTCATCGTCACTGATAGTGATATCTCACTGATAATATTCTTGTAAACTAAGTTGCAATTCAACGGTGTTTATATTTCTGTTTCATTCTACGACTTGACCAGACATTTAGATTGATTCTCGTATGGACATTTAGATTAACAAATACAATCTTTACAGTTGTAAGTCTCTCTCATACCTTACACTTCTGTGTTGGTTTCATCGCTTAAAAATTTCAATGAATGCATGGATGATGACCCACTTGTTGTGAAGACGGAATCTGCAGTTGGGCAGCGGGATGTAAGGGCCCTTCTGGCAGATCTTCGATCCTAACTGGAAGATCTTGCTGTTGCCATGTCCAACTCCATTGTCGACAAGGATATTTCTGTTCTGTAGCAGGTTTAATTCCCATTTGATTAGTGACCCTGATTTGTCAGATTATACAGAGCTATGCAATATTTACTTGAAACCAACAATCTCAACTTATTCATGTACTATAATTAATATGAGAAAAATATGATGTATGACTACTATTATAATATTAGTATTATTAGTATTATTGTTATTATCATCATAGTTATTATTATTATTCCATTTAGTATTATTACAGTTATTATTCTTATTATTCAGCAGTCTTTGAGAGAACTGATTCAACAAGGACGAGAAGTTCAACACTAACAACAGCAATAACGGCAGCAGTTACATCTGATACTACGGGAAAGACATTCATTGCCAACAATGTGTCACCGCCACTCGTTATGTTTGGTTACTCTCTAGATACTTGTAATATATGTTGTCATTCAACGAGTTAAATAATTCTTTTTTATTCTAACATTAGATCAGATATTTTTTAACTCTTCTTATATAATGTTGACATTACCAGATAAGAGATACAAAGGCATATCTTAAAAAGTATTGTTTCCTCTTTCAAGTTTCTTATCTCTTCAAGGATAGTTATAAATTGACTGATAAATGGATAGGTACATTGGTGCCGGCATAGCATTACCTGACTACAAAGCTAAACACATAGACATTCATAGTTTTCATTCCATAAAGTGATACCTGCGCAAGATACATACATTTTTAAACATGCGGAGATTACGTTAAAGTCAATAAAATATAATCACAAATTCAGACCCTTGTATATTTCACGTTACTAACTTGATTCAATAAAAATATATAGAGTTAAGGATGTCCATATTTCATTCTAATATGATTTTTAACTTAAATAAAATGAATAAGACGTTTAATGATGGTATTGAAGTTATCTGAGACTGACCCTTTTTATTTGAATAATTGCAACTTGTACTACTAAATTAAAGTGGATTTATGATTAAAATTTAGTGAAACGATTTAATATAGAACTATTTTTGATCCGCTGTAGATTCGCTTTTACCGTTTATGAACAATTTTGAAATTTCTTCACTTTCTTTGCTCAGCGTCCAACTATATTTTTGTCACGATGCAATGCACAGTATGCATGTATGTATCTATGTATCTATGTATATATGTGTGTGTGTGTGTGTGTGTGTGTGTGTGTGTGTGTGTGTGTGTGTGTGTTCCCATGCAAACATTTCCATCAGGTGCATCGGGTAGAAGACGATGATGTCGTGCTATGTTCATTTACTCCAAACCTACCGTCTTATTTGCATAATGTGCGAGAATTAAAAATGTTCGATCCACCCTGGAAGCTCATACTGTTACATAGTGCGACTCTATTGATGTCAAAGATATTTCTCTTCTGAAGCAAGATTTATTCCTATTTGATTAATGACCCTGACTGGCCAAATTCTACCGAGCTGTGCACCATTAACTTGAAACCAACAATGACGCCTTCTTTATGTACTTAATGTATATTATACAAATCTGTTGTCGCATTATTATCATTATTATTATTATTATTATTATTATTATTATTATTATTATTATTATTACAGTTATTATTATTCTTATTATTATTATTATTATTAAAATTATGTTTACAAATATTATCATTAGAGTTATTATTCGTATTATTCAGCGGTCTTTGAGAGCATGATTCGACAAGGATGGAAAGTTCAACTCTAACAACAACAACGGCAGAAGCAACATCCGCTACTACGGGTAAAGGATCCAATGCCATCAAATTCTCACTGGCACTCGTTAGGTTTTGTTACTCTATAGATGCTTGTAAAATATGAAGTCACTGAACAACTTATTTATTTCTTGTTTATTCTCACATCAGATCAGACATTTATTAGCTTTTCCTCTTCTGTGTTTACATTACCAAAGAAAGATACGAAGGCATGTTTTCAAAAGTACGTTTCTTGTTTCAAACGTTTTGTCTCTTCAGTGATAGTGATAAAATGATAGATAAATTGATAGGTAGATTGGTGCCCATATCGTATTACCTGACTACCATGCTAAACACAGAACCCCTATGGATCTGACAGTACTAACCTGCTTCAATAAAAATATATAGATGAAAAGGATCTCCATATTTCCTTCTAATATGATATATAACCTAAATAAAATGAATAAGACGTTTAATAATAGTATTGAAGGTATCTGAGATTGACCATTTTTGTTTGGAACATTAGTGCTTGTACTTCTAAATTAAAGTGGATTTATGATTAAAAATTACTTAAAGAATTTAATATATAACAATATTTGATTCGCAATATAGATTCGCATTTAAGTTTTTTGAACAATCGTGTAATTTGTTATCAGATTCATTCTTTCAATTTCTGTGCTAAGTGTCCAACTAAATTTCTTTCACGATGCAGTGGACAGTATGTATGTATGTATGTATGTATGTATGTGTATGTATGTATGTATGTATGTGTATGTATGTATGTATGTATGTTTTAGATAGTTAATGCAAATATTTCATAAGTTAAACATAAAAGAAATCGTTCATGTATCATGCGATAATGGGCATGTGTTGAATGTATGGACAGAGATGATTGTGTTAAAACAAGCACATTTAATAGAATGAACTTTTGGATTTGTTGTTAATCTTGCAATAGCTTAAAGAAGACGAAGCTTTACAGATTACGTTCAGTGTTGACCTGAACAATAGGGAAGTGATCATAATTCTTCAGATCATGCCAAGCTATCTACGTTTACTCCAAACCTACAATCTCGTATTCATAATTTGCGAGAATTAAAATGAAATATAAGTGATGTTGTATTATTATTTTATAATATTATTGTTTACTCAGCTCTATCTGAGCAAATTGATACAGCGAGGCCTGAAAGTACAACCACAGCTACAACAAAAACCGAACCAACATCATCGTCTACAACGGGTAAGGAATTAATTACCTCAATCATTTCATTGTCACTGATATTGATATCTCACTGACAATATTCTTGTAAACTTTATTGACATTCGGAGATTTTGATGTTTCTGTTTTATTCTAAGGTCTTATCAGCCATTTAGATTGGTTTTCGTATGGAATGGTTATATTGACAGATACAAAGTTTACGGTTGTAATTGTGTCTCATACCTTACACTTCTGTATTGGTTTCATCGCTTAAAAATTTCAATGAAAGCATGGATGATGACCAACGTGTTGTGAAGACCTAGTCTGTACTTGATCAGCGGGATGTAATGGCAATTGTGGGAGATGATCGATACTTACTGGAAGGTCTTGCTATTACCCATTGCATCTTAAATGTTAAATTCTAATTGATCCCAGCTACAAGACTGAGATTAAGATTGGAAAGAATACGTTTCTTGAACGCAACCCTGATACAAAACCTTAGATGAATTATGATGACCATCATATGGATTATTTTTGCATTAAATTCGTAAACAGATTCTATGTCTACATCCGCGCACGGTCACGATGTCATGAAAACATGTTTATAAATATTATCCTAAAGTTTAACCTACAATCATTGAGAAATGTAAGCTCCATAATAGGTACTTAACAAATTCCATTATCGATAAAATTGAATCATATTGTATATGAATGTATATAACGAACATGTAACACAACAGTATTACCTTCTCGGGAATCAGTTCGAGAACATTCATGGTACAAATGTGTATTGTAGCTGGTAAGATATTGTCTTATATTTGGCCAGAACTGCTTTTGAATATAGACATTAAATAGCTACCATAAAGAAAAACGATGCTCTGGTAAGGATAAATTATATTTCTCAACATGCCACCTACTGTAGCCGAGTTACAAATTTAGTGAAAGGTTTGGGACTGCAATTCATGTTTACAACAAAGTGTTTGCACACTTCTAAATGTACGTTTGTATAAATTGAACATGCGCAGGAATGAACATAATTTGAAAACTGTATGCAATAGGAATAATAGCACCAGGTACATGGTGATTCACTCGGAAGGTTTTGGAAAGTTAATACAAATATTTCATAGCTTTAACATAAAAGCAACAGTTTCGGTATCAAGAGATAATGTGCATGTGTTGAATGTATGGTTACAGATGATTCTCTTCAAACAAAGACATTTAAGAAAATGAGATTTTGGATTTGTTGATTTCAAACTTCATGCAAGTTAATCTTGCAATAGTTTTCAGAAGAAAAAGATTTACAGATTACTTTCAGTGTTGACCTAAACATTAGGGAAGTGATCAAGATTCCTACGATGATGGCGAGCTATGTACGTTTACTCCAAACCTACAATATAATATTCATAATGTGCTAGAATTATAAACGAAATATAACTAATGTTATATTATTATTTGTATAATATAACTGTTTACTCAGGTCTGTCTGAGAAAACGGATACAGCGAGATCTGAAAGTACAACCGCAGCTGCAACAACAACCGCACAAACATCATCGGCTACTACAGGTAAGAGATTATTTGCCTCAAACATTTCATCATCACTGATAGTGATATTACACTGATAATATTCTTGTAAACTAAGTTGCAATTCAGCGGTGTTTATTGTTTTGTTTCATTCTACGGCTTGACCAGACATTTAGATTGATTCACGTATGGAAATTTAGATTAACAAATACAATCTTTACAGTTGTAAGTCTCTCTCATATCTTGCACTTCTGTGTTGGTTTCATCGCTTAAAAATTTCAATGAATACATGGATAATGACCCACTTGTTGCGAAGACGGAGTCTGCGGTTGAGCAGAGGAATGCAAGGGCAATTGGGGCAGATGTTCGATCCTAACTGAAAGATCTTGCTGTTGCCATGTCCAACTCCATTGTCAACAAGGATATTTCTGTTCTGTAGCAAGTTTTATTCCCATTTGATTAGTGACCCTGACAGGTCAGATTATACAGATCTATGCACCATTTACTTCAAACCAACAATCCAACCTTCTTAATCTACTATAATGAATAAGATAAAAATCTGATGACTCATTATTATTATTGTTATTATTATTATTATTACGCTCACAGTTATAATTATTATTATTCCATTTAGTATTATTCTAGTTATTATTCTTATTATTCAGCAGTCTTTGAGAGTACAGATACAACAAGGACGAAAAGTTCAACACCAACAACAGCAACGGCAGCAGCTATATCTGCTACTACGGGTAAGACATTCATTGCCATCAATATTTCACTGGCACTCGTTATGTTTTCTTACTCTCTAGAAACTTGTAATATATGTTGTCATTCAACCAATTATATATTTCTTTTTTATTCCGACATTAGAGCAGACATTTATTAACTTTTTACGTATAACGTTTACATAACCACAGAAGAGATCAAAAGGTATATCTTAAAATGTATCGTTTCTTGTTACAAGTTTCTTATCTCTTCAAGGATAGTTATAAAATGACAGATAAATGGATAGGTAGATTGTTGCCCTAACAGAATTACCGGATTACCAAGCTAAACACATAGACATTCATATTTTCCTTTCCATAAAGTGATCCTTGTCCAAGATACATGCATTTTCAGACATATGGAGATCACGTTAAAGTCAATAAAATATAATGACAGAATCGAAACTTTATACATTTCACATTCCGAACCTGATTCAATCAAAATATATAGATAAAGGGATGCCCATATTTCATTCCAATATGGTATTTAACTTAAATAAGAGGAATAAGACGATTAACTAAAGTATTGAAGATATCGGAGACGAAACCCTTTTTATTTGGTAAATTGCAATTCTGTGCTACTAGACTGAAGCGGATTTATGATTAAAAAGTTGTGAAACGATTTAGTGTTTAACCATTTTTGATCCGCTGCATATTCGTTTTTACGGTTTATGAAAAATTGTGAAATTTCCTACTAGATTCATTCTTTCATTTTCTGTGTTAAGCGTCCTAATAAACTTCCGTCATGATGAAATTGACAACATGTATGTATGTATGTATGTATGTATGTATGTATGTATGTATGTATGTATGTATGTATCTATGTGTCTATGTATGGATGCATGCATGCATGTTCCTATGAAATCATGCCCATCAAAAGCATAGGATAGAGAAACCTAACATTTAGAGGCTACGAGTCTATATATTAAAATAAATAACTTTCAAAACTGAAAGCAACATCTTTAGAAAATTTCAACAAATGGTTTAATTTTTTAAATTATACAAGGAAAATGTAAGATGAACTTGCAGTATTTTCATTTTAATTGCAAATGATCATTCAAGTTTATACCACAGGTCCAAACGTCTAATGCTCCCAATGAAGTCCAATCTTCAATATGCTGATTTGACTATAACCTCGTGTAAGCTAATTAACCAACCGTCCTGGAATATATTAAAAATAAAAGGAAAGATCGATTTCAACTAAAAAGTCAACCGGCACTCCATAAATCCAATAAATAATATGAATAAACAGTTCCTCTCAAATTCTAACTGATCACAGCTACAAGGCTGAGATTAACATTGGAATAAATACGTTTCTTGAACACAACCCTGATACAAAACCTTAGATGGATTATGATGATCATGATATGGATTATTTTTGCATCGAATTCGTAAACAGGTTCTATGTCTACATCCGCGTAAGGTCAAGATAAAATGTAAACATGTTTATAAATCTTAACCTAAAGTTTAACCTACAATCATTGACACATGTTAGCTCCATCATCTGTTCTTCACAAATTCCATTATCGATAAAATTGAATCATATTGTATATGAATGTATATAACGAACGTGTAACACAACAGTATTAACTTCTCGGGAATGAGGTCGAGAACATTTATGGTACAAATGAGTATTGTAGCTGGTAAGATATTGTCTTATATTTGATCAGAACTGCTTTTGAATATAGACATTAAATAGCTACCAAAAAGAAAAACGATGCTCTGGTAAGGATAAATTGTATTTCACAACATGCCACCTACTCTAGCCGAGTTACAAATTTATTGAAAGGTTTGGGACTGCATTTCATGTTTACAACAAAGTGTTTGCACACTTCTAAATGTACGTTTGTATAAATTCAACATCCGCAGGGATGAACATAATTTGAGAACTGTACGCAATATGAATAATAGCACCAGGTTTATGGTGTTTCACTCGGAAGGTTTTGGAAATTTAACACAAATATTTCACAGGTTTAACATAAAAGCAACAGTTTCGGTATCAAGAGATAATGTGCATGTGTTGAATGCATGGTTAGAGATGATTCTCGTCAAACACATACATTGATGAAAATGAGATTCTGGATTGAATAAATCAATGTATATAACGAACGTGTAACATGACAGTATTACCTTCTTGGGTATGAGATCGAGAACATTTAAAGTACAAATGTCTATTGTAGCTGGTAAGATACTGTCTTATATTTGGCCAGAACTGTTTTTGAATATAGACATTAAATAGCTACCAAAAAGAAAAACGATGTTCTGGTAAGGATAAATTATATTTCTCCACATGCCACCTACTCTAGCCGAATTACAAATTTATTGAAAGGTTTGGGACTGCATTTTATGTTTACAACAAAGTGTTTGCACACGTCGAAATGTACGTTTGTAGAAACTGAACATGCGCCGGGATGAACATAATTTGAAAACTGTACGTAAAACCAATAATAGCACCAGGTTCATGGTGATTCCCTGGGAAGGTTTTGGAAAGTTAATACAAATATTTCATAGCTTTAACATAAAAGCAACAGTTTCGGTATCAAGAGATAATGTGCATGTGTTCAATGTGTGGTTAGAGATGATTCTCTTCAAACACAGACATTTAAGAAAACGATATATTGATTTGTTGATTTCAAGCGTCATGCAAATTAATCTTGAAATAGTTTACAGAAGAAGAAGATTTACAGATTACTTTCAGTGTTGACCTAAACATTAGGGAAGTAATCAAGGTTCCTCCGATGATGGTGAGCTATGTACGTTTACTCCAAAACCTACAATATTATATTCATAATGTGCGAGAATTCCAAACGACATATAAGTGATGTATTATTATTTGTATAATATTACTGTTTACTCAGGTCTATCTGATAAAACGGATACAGCGAGATCTGAAACCGCAGCTGCAACAACAACCGAAGAAACATCATCGGCTACTACGAGTAAGGGATAAATTGTCTCAAACATTTCATCGTCACTGATAGTGATATCTCACTAATAATATTCTTGTAGACTAAGTTGGAATTCAACGGTGTTTATATTTCTGTTTCATTCTACGACTTGACCAGACATTTAGATTGATTCTCGTATGGACATTTAGATTAACAAATACAATCTTTACAGTTGTAAGTCTCTCTCATACCTTACACTTCTGTGTTGGTTTCATCGCTTAAAAATTTCAATGAATGCATGGATGATGACCCACTTGTTGTGAAGACGGAATCTGCAGTTGGGCAGCGGGATGTAAGGGCCCTTCTGGCAGATCTTCGATCCTAACTGGAAGATCTTGCTGTTGCCATGTCCAACTCCATTGTCGACAAGGATATTTCTGTTCTGTAGCAGGTTTAATTCCCATTTGATTAGTGACCCTGATTTGTCAGATTATACAGAGCTATGCAATATTTACTTGAAACCAACAATCTCAACTTATTCATGTACTATAATTAATATGAGAAAAATATGATGTATGACTACTATTATAATATTAGTATTATTAGTATTATTGTTATTATCATCATAGTTATTATTATTATTCCATTTAGTATTATTACAGTTATTATTCTTATTATTCAGCAGTCTTTGAGAGAACTGATTCAACAAGGACGAAAAGTTCAACATTAACAACAGCAATAACGGCAGCAGTTACATCTGATACTACGGGAAAGACATTCATTGCCAACAATGTGTCACCGCCACTCGTTATGTTTGGTTACTCTCTAGATACTTGTAATATATGTTGTCATTCAACGAGTTAAATAATTCTTTTTTATTCTAACATTAGATCAGATATTTTTTAACTCTTCTTATATAATGTTGACATTACCAGATAAGAGATACAAAGGCATATCTTAAAAAGTATTGTTTCCTCTTTCAAGTTTCTTATCTCTTCAAGGATAGTTATAAATTGACTGATAAATGGATAGGTACATTGGTGCCGGCATAGCATTACCTGACTACAAAGCTAAACACATAGACATTCATAGTTTTCATTCCATAAAGTGATACCTGCGCAAGATACATACATTTTTAAACATGCGGAGATTACGTTAAAGTCAATAAAATATAATCACAAATTCAGACCCTTGTATATTTCACGTTACTAACTTGATTCAATAAAAATATATAGAGTTAAGGATGTCCATATTTCATTCTAATATGATTTTTAACTTAAATAAAATGAATAAGACGTTTAATGATGGTATTGAAGTTATCTGAGACTGACCCTTTTTATTTGAATAATTGCAACTTGTACTACTAAATTAAAGTGGATTTATGATTAAAATTTAGTGAAACGATTTAATATAGAACTATTTTTGATCCGCTGTAGATTCGCTTTTACCGTTTATGAACAATTTTGAAATTTCTTCACTTTCTTTGCTCAGCGTCCAACTATATTTTTGTCACGATGCAATGCACAGTATGCATGTATGTATCTACGTATCTATGTATATATGTGTGTGTGTGTGTGTGTGTGTGTGTGTGTGTGTGTGTGTGTGTGTGTTCCCATGCAAACATTTCCATCAGGTGCATCGGGTAGAAGACGATGATGTCGTGCTATGTTCATTTACTCCAAACCTACCATCTTATTTGCATAATGTGCGAGAATTAAAAATGTTCGATCCACCCTGGAAGCTCATACTGTTACATAGTGCGACTCTATTGATGTCAAAGATATTTCTCTTCTGAAGCAAGATTTATTCCTATTTGATTAATGACCCTGACTGGCCAAATTCTACCGAGCTGTGCACCATTAACTTGAAACCAACAATGACACCTTCTTTATGTAGTTAATGTATATTATACAAATGTGTTGTCGCATTGTTATTATTATTATTATTATTATTATTATTATTATTATTATTATTATTATTACAGTTATTATTATTCTTATTATTATTCTTATTATTATTATTATTATTAAAATTATTTTTACAAATATTATCATTAGAGTTATTATTCGTATTATTCAGCGGTCTTTGAGAGCACTGATTCGACAAGGACGGAAAGTTCAACTCTAACAACAACAACGGCAGAAGCAACATCCGCTACTACGGGTAAAGGATCCAATGCCATCAAATTCTCACTGGCACTCGTTAGGTTTTGTTACTCTATAGATGCTTGTAAAATATGAAGTCACTGAACAACTTATTTATTTCTTGTTTATTCTCACATCAGATCAGACATTTATTAGCTTTTCCTCTTCTGTGTTTACATTACCAAAGAAAGATACGAAGGCATGTTTTCAAAAGTACTGTTTCTTGTTTCAAACGTTTTGTCTCTTCAGTGATAGTGATAAAATGATAGATAAATTGATAGGTAGATTGGTGCCCATATCGTATTACCTGACTACCATGCTAAACACAGAACCCCTATGGATCTGACAGTACTAACCTGCTTCAATAAAAATATATAGATGAAAAGGATCTCCATATTTCCTTCTAATATGATATATAACCTAAATAAAATGAATAAGACGTTTAATAATAGTATTGAAGGTATCTGAGATTGACCATTTTTATTTGGAACATTAGTGCTTGTACTTCTGAATTAAACTGAATTTATGATTGAAAATTAGTTCAAAGCTTTAATATATAACCATATTTGATTCGCAATATAGATTCGTATTTCAGGCTATTGAACAATCGTGTAATTTGTTATCAGATTCATTCTTTCAATTTCTGTGCTAAGTGTCCAACTAAATTTCTTTCACGATGCAGTGGACAGTATGTATGTATGTATGTAAGTATCTATGTGTGTGTATGCATGTATGTATGCAGGTATATATGTATGTAAGTATGTTTTATATAATTAATGCAAATATTTCATAAGCTGAACATAAAAGAAATCGTTCATGTATCATGCGATAATGGGCATGTGTTGAATGTATGGACAGAGATGATTGTGCTAAAACAAGCACATTTAATAGAATGCGATTTTGGATTTGTTGTTAATCTTGCAATAGCTTAAAGAAGACGAGATTCACAGATAACGTTCAGTGTTGATCTAAACATTAAGGATGTGATCAGAATTATTCAGATCACGCAGAGATACGCACGTTTACTCGAAACCTACAATCTCATAATCATAACGTGCTCGAATTAAAATGAAATATAAGCTTTTTTGTATTATTTTTTTTTTTGCATTATTATTCTTTACTCAGGTCTATCTGAGGAATCTGATACGGCGAGGCTTGAAAGTACAAGCGCACCTGCAACAACAACCATGGAGACATCATCGGCAACTACGGGTAAGGCATACAAATACTTCATAAGTTTAACTTAATAGCAATAGTTTCGATACCTAGAGATAATGTGCACGTCTTGAAGGCGTGCTCAGATATGTTTGTGTTGAAACAAACACATTTAAGTAAACGAGATATTTTATTTGCTGATTACAGACTTCAATAAAATCAACATTTGCAAGCGTCCATGGAAGACGCAGATTTATAGATTACGTTTAGTGTTGAGCTAATAAATAGGGAAGTGATTAGAGTTCATCAGATTATGCCAAGCTATGTACTTTTGATAAATCCTACAATTCCCTACTCATAAAATGCGATATTTAAAATGATATACAAGTGATGTTATATTATTAATATTTCTCATATTGTTTAATTATTATTGCTTACCCAGATCTATGTGATGAAACTGATACGGCGAGGCCTGAAACCACAACGGCAGGAGTAACAACAACCGCTAAAGCACCATCGGCTACTACTGGTAAGGGATTAGTTGCCTCAAACATTTAATCGGCACTGTTATTGATATCTCACTGTGAATATTGATGTAAACTATTTTGACCTTCAACGGTTTTCATATATCCGATCTATTCTATGGTTTGTTCTCACATTTCGTTATTTGTCATACAGAATGTTTACATTAACAAATATCAGAGACAAGGAACTCATTTGATGTTTTTGTTTAGGAGGTTGGCGCCATTTGTTCAGCGCAAGATTGACTATTCCTTGAGGTCGGTATGACTGGTGAGAGGGAAACACGATAAGAACCATTAACCCAGTGTACGTTGGTATCAAGTTAACATGCGCAGGGATCAAAATACTTAGCAAACTTTCTACGCAATATAATGAATAGCGAAAGGTACATCTTGATTTACTAGGAAGGTTTTAGAAACTTAATTCAAATATCTCATAAGTTTAATATAAATGCAATACTTTCGGTATCAAGAGATAATGCGCATGTGTTGAATGTATGGTCAGAGATGATTCTCTTCAAACACAGACATTTAAGAAAATGAGATTTTGGATACGTTGTTAATCTTGCAATAGCTTAAAGAAGACGAAGCTTTACAGATTACGTTCAGTGTTGACCTAAACAATAGGGAAGTGATCATAATTCTTCAGATCATGCCAAGCTATCTACGTTTACTCCAAACCTACAATCTCGTATTCATAATTTGCGAGAATTAAAATGAAATATAAGTGATGTTGTATTATTATTTTATAATATTATTGTTTACTCAGCTCTATCTGAGAATATTGATACAGCGAGGCCTGAAAGTACAACCACGGCTACAACAACAACCGAACCAACACCATCGTCTACTACGGGTAAGGGATTAATTGCCTCAATCATTTCATTGTCACTGATATTGATATTTCACTGACAATATTCTTGTAAACTTTCTTGACATTCGGAGATTTTGATATTTCTGTTTTATTCTAAGGTCTTATCAGACATTTAGATTGTTTTTCGTATGGAATGGTTATATTGACAGATACAACGTTTACGGTTGTAACTGTGTCTCATACCTTACACTTCTGTATTGGTTTCATCGCTTAAATATCATTATGAATTCATGGATGATGACCCACGTGTTGTGAAGACAGAGTCTGTAGTTGGTCAGCGGGATGAAATGGCAATCGTGGGAGATGATCGATACCTACTGGAAGGTCTTGCTGTTACCAATTGCATCTTAAATGTCGACAAGGATATTTCTGTTCTATAGCAAACATTCGTACCCATTTGACATTTGCTCGTCATTGGTTGGAAAATACCGTGCAATCACCACGTACTTGAAACCAACAATCTAACCTTCTTAATCTACTATAATGATAAGATAAAAATCTGATGACTCATTATTATCATTATTTTATTATTATTATTACAGTTATGATTATTATTATTCCATTTATTATTCTTACAGTTATAATTCTTATTATTCAGCAGTCTTTGAAAGAACTGATACAACAAGGACGAAAAGTTCAACACTAACAACAACAACGGCAGCAGCTACATCTGCTACTACGGGTAAGACATTCATTGCCATCAATGTTTCACTGGCACTCGTTATGTTTCCTTGCTCTCTAGATACTTGTAATATACGTTGTCATTCAACGAGTTATATATTTCTTTTTTATTCTAACATTACATATGATATTTATTAACTTTCTACATATAATGTTTACATAACCACAGAAGAGATCAAAAGGCATATCTTAAAACGTATCGTGTCTTGTTACAAGTTTCTTATCTCCTCATGGATAGTTATAAAATGACAGATAAATGGATAGGTAGATTGGTGCCGGCATAGCATTACCTGACTACAAAGCTAAACACATAGACATTCATATTTTTCATTCCATAAAGTGATTCTTGTGCAAGATACATACATTTTCAGACATGCGGAGATTAAATTAAAGTCAATAACATATAATGACAGAATTGAAACCTTGTACATTTCACATTACTAACGTGATTCAATCAAAGTATATAGACTAAAGGATGCCCATATTTCATTTTAATATGGTATTTAACTTAAATAAGAGGAATAAGACGTTTAATTACAGTACTGAAGATATCTGAGACTGACCCTTTTTATTTGGAAAATTGCAACTTGTGCTACTAAATTAAAGCAGATTTATGATTAAAAATTAGTGAAACGATTTAATCTATAACCATTTTTGATCCGCTGTAGATTCGCTTTTTATGAAAAATTGTGAAATTTCTTATCAAATTAAATTTTTTCATTTTCTGCGTTATGCGTCCAAAAAAACTTCGGTCATGATAAAATCCACATTATGTATCTATGTATGTATGTAGGTATGTATATATGTATGTATGTATGTATGTATGTATGTATGTATGTATGTGTCTATGTATGTATGTATGTATGTATGCATGTATGTTCCCATGCAATCATGCCCATCAAAAGCATCGGGTGGAGAACCCTAACATTTAGCGGCTACGAGTCTATATATTAAAGTAAGTAACTTTGAAAACTGAAAGCAACAACTTTAGAAAATTTCAACAAATGGTTTAATTTTTAAAATTATACAAGGAAAGTGTAAGATGAACTTGCAGTATTTTTATCTTAATTGCAAATAATCATAACATTTTATAGCACAGGTCCAAACGTCTAATGCTCCGAATGAAGTCCAATCTTCAATATGCTAATTTCACTATAACTTCGTGTTAGCTGATTAACCAACCGTCCTGGAATATATTAAAAATACAAGGAAAGAGTCATTTAAACTAAAATGTCAACGGGCACTCCATAAGTCCAATAAATAATTTGAATAAACAGTTCCTCTCAAATTCTAACTGATCACAGCTACAAGGCTGAGATTAAGATTGGAAAAAATAAGTTTCTTGAACACAACCAAGATACAAAACCTCAGACGAATTATGATCACCATGATATGGATTATTTTTGCATCAAATTCGTAAACATGTTCTATGTCTACATCCGCGTAAGGTCAAGATGTTATCTAAACATGATTATAAATATTATCCTAAAGTTTCACCTACAACTGTTGACAAATGCTAGCTCCATAATAGGTACTTAACAAATTCCATTATCGATAAAATTGAATCATTATTGTATATGAATGTATATAACGAACGTGTAACACAACAGTATTACCTTCTCGGTTATGAGTTCGAGAACATTTATGGTACAAATGTGTATTGTAGCTGGTAAGATATTGTCTTATATTTGGCCAGAACTGCTTTTGAATATAGATATTAAATAGCTACCATAAAGAAAAACGATGCTCTGGTAAGGATAAATTATATTTCTCAACATGCCACCTACTATAGCCGAGTTACAAATTTATTGAAAGGTTTGGGACTGCATTTTATCTTTACAACAAAGTGTTTGCACACTTCTAAATATACGTTTGTATAAAGTGAACATGCGCAGGGATGAACATAACTTCAAAACTGTACGTAATATCAATAATAGCACCAGGTACATGGTGATTCACTCGGAAGGTTTTGGAAAGTTAATACAAATATTTCGTAGGCGTAACATAAAAGCAACAGTTTCGGTATCAAGAGATAATGTGCATTTGATGAATGTATGGTTAGAGATGATTCTCTTCAAACACAGACATTTAAGAAAATGAGAATTTGGATTTGTTGATTTCAAACGTCATGCAAGTTAATCTTGCAATAGTTTTCAGAAGAAGAAGATTTACAGATTACTTTCAGTGTTGAGCTAAATATCATGGAAGTAATCAAGATTCCTCCGATGATGGCGAGCTATGTACGTTTACTGCAAACCTACAATATTATATTCATAATCTGCGAGAATTATAAACGACATATAGTTGATGTTGTAATATCATTTGTATAGTATTACTGTTTACTCAGGACAATCTGAGGAAACGGATACAGCGAGATATGAAAGTGCATCTGCAGCTGCAATAACAACCGCTGAAACATCATCGGCTACTACGGGTAAGGGATAAATTGTCTCAAACATTTCATCGTCACTGATAGTGATATCTCACTGATAATATTCTTGTAAACAAAATTGGAATTCAACGGTTTTTATATTTCTGTTTCATTCTACGGCTTGACCAGGCATTTAGATTGATTCTCGTATGGACATTTAGATTAACAAATGCAATCTTTACAGTTGTAAGTCTGTCTCATACCTTACACTTCTGTGTTGGTTTCATCGCTTAAAAATTACATGAATGCATGGATGATGACCCACTGGTTGTGAAGACGGAGTCTGCAGTTGGGCAGCGGGATGTATGGGCAATTGTGGCAGATGTTCGATCCTAACTGGAAGATATTGCTTTTGTCATGTCCAGCTCCATTGTCGACAAGGATATTTCTATTCTGTAGCAAGTTTTATTCCCATTTGATTAGTGACCCTGATTGGTCAGATCAAATCAGAGCTATGCACCATTTTCTTGAAACCAACAATCTCAGCTTATTCATGTACTATAATTGACATGAGAAAAATCGGTTGTATGCTTACTATTATTATTATTATTATTATTATTATTATTATTATTATTATTATTATTATTATTATTATCACAGTTATTATTATTATTATTCCAATTTTTATTATTACAGTTATTATTCTTATCGTTCAGCAGTCTTTGAGAGAACTGATACAACAAGGACGAAAAGTTCAACACTAACAACAGCAATAACGGGACCAGCTACATCTGCTACTACGGGTAAGACATTCATTGCCATCAATGTTTCACTAGCACTCGTTATGTTTGGTTACTCTCTAGATACTTGTAATATATGTTGTCATTCAACGAGTTAAATATTTCCTTTTTATCCTAACATTAGATCATACATTTTTTAACTCTTCTTATATAATTTTGACATTACCAGATAAGTGATACAAAGGCATATCTTAAAAAGTATCGTTTCATGCTTCAAGTTTCTTATCTCTTCAAGGATAGTTCTAAATGACAGATAAATGAATAGGTAGATCGGTGCCGGTATAGCATTACCTGACTACAAAGCTAAACACATGGACATTCATATTTTTCATTCCATAAAGTGATTCTTGTGCAAGATACATACATTTTCAGACATGCGGAGATTACGTGAAAGTCAATGAAATCTAATGACAGAATCGAAACCTTATACATTTCACATTACTTACCTGATTCAATCAAAAGATATAGATAAAAGGATGCCCAAATTTCATTCTAATATGGTATTTAACTTACACAAGAGGAATAAGACGTTTAATTATAGTATTGAGTATATCTGAGACTGACCCTTTTTATTTGGAAAATTGCAACTTGTGCTACTAAATTAAAGCAGATTTATGATTAAAAATTAGTGAAACGATTTAATCTATAACCATTTTTGATCCGCTGTAGATTCGCTTTTACGGTTTATGAAACATTGTGAAATTTCTTATCAGAATCATTCTTTCATTTTCTGTGGTATGCGTCCAAATAAACGTCGGTCATGATAAAATCGACAGTATGTATGTATGTATGTATGTATGTGTCTATGTATGTATGTATTCATGTATGTTCCCATGCAATCATGCCCATCAAAAGCATCGGATAGAGAACCCTAACATTTATCGGTTACGAGTCTATATATGAAAGTAAGTAACTTTGGAAACTGAAAGCAACAACTTTAGAAAATTTCAACAAATGGTTTAATTATTAATATCATACAAGGAAACTTTAAGATGAACTTGCAGTATTTTTATTTTAATTGCAAATAATCATAAAAGTTTATACCACAGGTCCAAACGTCTAATGCTCCCAATGAAGTCCAATCTTCAATATGCTGATTTGACTATAACCTCGTGTTCGCTGATTAACCAACCGTCCTGGAATATATTAAAAATAAAAGGAAAGATCGATTTCAACTAAAATGTCAACGGCACTCCATAAATTCATTAAATAATTTGAACAAACAGTTCCTCTCAAATTCTAACTGATCACAGCTACAAGGCTGAGGTTAACATTGGAATGAATACGTTTCGTGAACACAACCATGATACAAAACCTTAGATGGATTATGATGACCATGATGTGGATTATTTTTGCATTAAATTCGTAAACAAGTTCTATGTCTACATCCTCGTAAGGTCAAGATGATATATAAACATGTTTATAAATATTATCCTAAAGTTTAACCTACAATTATTGACAAATGTTAGCTCCGTAATAGGTACTTAACAAATTCCATTATTGATAAAATTGAATCATATTGTATATGAATGTATATAACGAACGTGTAACACAGCAGTTTTACCTTCTCGGGTATGAGTTTGAGAACAGTTACAGTACAAATATGTATTGTAGCTGGTAAGATACTGTCTTATATTTGGCCAGAACTGCTTTTGGATATAGACATTAAATAGCGACCAAAAAGAAAAACGATGCTCTGGTAAAGATAAATTATATTTCTCAACATGCCACCTACTATAGCTGAGTTACAAATTCATTGAAAGGTTTGAGAGTGCATTTTATGTTTGCAACAAAGTGTTTGCCCACTTCTAAATATACAATTGTATAAACTGAATATGCGCAGTTATCAAAACAATATGAAAACTGTACGCAATATAAATAATAGCACCATGTATATTGTGATTCACTCGGACTGTTTTGGAAAGTTAATACAAATATTTCATAGGTTTAACATGACAGAAACAGTTTCGGTATCAAGAGAATGAATACTTGTCTTGTCCAAAAACCTTATACAAAACCTTAGACCGATTATGTTGACCACTATGTGGGTTATTTTCGGACCAAATTTGTAAACAGGTTCTCTTTCTACCTCCAGTTAAGGTCCATATGATATGTAAACATATACATCAATATTAACCTGACGTTTAACTTAAAATCATTGACAAATGTTTGCTCCATAATAGGTTCTTCACAAAGCACCATCGATAAATTTGAATCATATTGTACATTCGCATTAACGGTTTATGAACAATCCCTAATTTTTTGTGAGGTTCATTCTTTCAATTTATGTGCTAAGCATCAAACCAAATACCTGTCATGATAAAATGGACAGTATGTATGTATGTATGTATGTATGTATGTATGTATGTATGTATGTATGTATTTATGTTGACATAGAATCATGCCCATCAAGATTATCGTGTAGAAAATGCTAACGTAAATGTGCTACGATTCTGTGGTATTAAAAAGGAACTTTGCAAACAAATAACACCTTTAGTAAATTCAACAAATGGTTTTTCTTTCTAAATTACACATCATCATCATCGTCAATCCTTTAACCCAAGAGGTCGTTGGGGCACCACAATTGACTTTACAGCCAATTCTCTGCATCTTTTCCTGTTCTCTACTGCCCTCTTGGAATCTCCAAATCCCATGCTGTCCACTCCTAAATGTTGTCTTCCCACCTCCCTCTTTTTCTGTCTGCCTCTTCTTCTGCACTCTCGCACTGTGCCTTGCAAGATTCTTTTGCCAGTCTAGATGATCTTGAGACATGACCGTACCACTTCAGTTTGCGCTTTTTTACAGTGGTCAAGAGGTCTTCATAGGATCCGATGGCTCGTTGGATCCTGTTGTGGACTTCTTCGTTGGTTACATGGTCAATGTATCAGATGCCCAATATCTTGCGGTAGCATCTCATCTCGAAGGTTTGAATCCTTCTTTGTAGATCTGGTGTGAGCGTCCATGTTTCACAAGCATACAGAAAGATGGATATGACAATTGAGCGCATCAGCCTTATTTCTGAACCAAAGGCAATGTTGGTATCTTCCCATATTTCTCTCAACCTTGTTATTGCTGCTGTTGTCTCGTCAATCCTGCAAAGTGGTTATAGTTTGAACCCTCATTTGTTATAATTGATCCCAATTACTTGAAGCTTCTGACTCTTTCCAGCTTCTGTCCACTGACCTTTATTTCTGCACTGATGCCATTGGTGTTGTTTGTCATCAGTTTGGTTTTCTCGGCGCTAATCTCCATACCGTATGCAGTAGAGATTGTGTCAAAGCGCTCAACCAAGTCGGCCAGTTCTTTTTCATCTCCTGCTAAATCATCAATATCAACTGCGAAGCGGTGGTTGGTGATTGTTCTTCCTCTGATGCTGACAGTGCCCTTGTGGTCATGCAAGGCATCCTCCGTGATCCTTTCCAGGAAAATGTTGAAGAGTGTAATTCACAGTATACATCCCTGTCTGGCTGCAACTGTTGTTCGAAACCAATCTCCTCTGCTGCCATTGATGAGGACAGCACTGGTGCCTTTGGCATAGAGGTGCTCAACAACCTGCACTAGGTGTGAGCTGATGTTGTACTTCCTCAAAGCTGCCAATAAGGCTGCATGCCATACCCTATCAAAAGCCCTTTTGAAATCTATAAAAACGTGCTTGCTATAGATTCTGCTCATGTCGCAAAGGAGTCTGAGACTGAAGATTTGTTCTGTGGTGCTCCTGACTGCTCTGAAGCCTGCCTGCTCTTCAGTAACAATTTTCTCTGCTTGAGGCTTTAGTCTGTTGAGAATTATCTTCAACATGATTCTGCTCCGGTAACTGAACAAACTGATGGTTCTGTAGTTTTGGCATAGCTGTATGTTTCGTTTGTTGGGGAGCAGGATGAAAAAGGATTGAGTCCATGTAGTGGGCCATTCTCCTGTCTGGCATATCTTGTTGCAGAGTGTTGTCAGGACTGTGACTGTCTCTTCTCCTCCTCCTTGAATGAGCTCTGTTGGTATGTTGTGAATGCCGGCTGACTTTTCTTTCTTTAGCGACCTAACTGCAATTTCTATTTCTTCACAAAGAATGGGGTTGTCATCAATTTCTTCTGCCTGAGGGCAATTTAGTATTACTGGATCTCCTTGGGTTTTATGTTTGTACAGTTCTGAGCAGTATTCTCTCCATTGCTTGAGGATCTCTTGACCTTGTATGAAGCATTTTCCTGATATGTCTTGGATAGTGGTAGTTTTCCATTGCTTATGTGTTGTGAGATCTTTCACCAGTTGATATTCCATTTTGCTGTCATTTCTACTCAGACTGTCCTCGACTTTGCAGCACTGTCTACCTATCCAGGATTCCTTTGCCTTTTTCATGTTTTTCCTGATTATATTGTTCATCTCGCTGTATTTTCTAGCTCCTTCATCATCTCTTTTTCCCTTTTTTCGTTATCTTCTATTGTCACATAGTTCAAGGATATCTGCTGTGATCCAAGGTTTCTTTGTTCGACGATATTTGCCAATGATCTCGCTAGCTGTGCTAGTCACAGCTGTGTTGAATGTCGTTGTTAAGGACTGTAGCTCGGTGTCTTGGCTGTGCAGGGTTATCAAAGGTGCAAATTTAGCACCTATCATTGCTTGGAAGGCTTCTGCGACTTTTGGATCTTTCAAGTTTTCAAGGTCAAATCTGATTCTTGGTTGGTTATGCTTTATTATTTTTTTTCAGGTGGAGGTGAAACGTTAGCATTAATAAGTCACAAGGAACGTTTAATGCGAACTTGAGGTATTTCTATTTTAATCTCAAATAATCAAGAAAGTTATACCACAGGTCCAAACGTATAATGTATAATGAATTCCAACTTTGAATATGTTGATTTGCCTAAAAAGTTGTTTTAGCTGATGTGCCAACCGTCCTGGAATAAATTCAAAATAACCCAGAAAGAGCGTTTCAGAATGAGTTGTCAACGTGCGCTTTGTAAATCCAATAAATAATTTGAATACGTAGTTTCTCTCAAATTATCACTGATCACAGCTACAAGGCTGACATTAAGATTGGAATGAATACGTTTCTTGAACACAAGCCTGATACAAAACCTTGCACGGATTATGACGACCAAGATATAGATTATTTTCGCATCAAATTCGTAAACAGGTTCTCTTTCTACATCCGTTTAAGGTCAAAATGATATGTAAACATATTCATAAATAATAACCTAAAGTTTAACCTACAATCATGGACAAATGTTAGCTTCCTAATAGGTTCCCCATTATGATTCAAATGAAATCATTGTATATATGTATGTATATAACGAATGTGTAAACCAAACGTATTACCTTCTCCGGTATGAATTCGATAACATTTCTGGCACAGATGTACATTGTAGATGATAAGATACTGTGCCACTTTTGACCTGGGCTGCTTTTGCATATGCACTTTAAAGAGCGAACGAAAAGAAAAACGCCCTCATAAAAGTAAATTGTAACAGGATTCAAACTGAATGGATGCTTGGATTGAATGATAACGCAACACAAAGTGATGGTATGAACGTTTATGAAAGTAAATGTTCACTACAATATGTACGCAAATTGACTCGCAGACTCACCCACAACATGTAATATACGATTACCATATTAAAAGTGTTACCGATTCATATATGCATCACAAAACTATGAGTATGGTTCTTACATCCACACAATTTCTAAAAAAAGAATACGATGTACAGAATCATAAGATACAAATGAATAAACACGCGTACGATTCATAGAATCGTATGATACAAAATATAATAACTATGAGTCACATAACCATATGATGCCAGTGAAAATAAGTATGGTTCACACAACCATATGCCACAAAGTATATTAGGTATGGTTCACACAACCATATAATGCAATGAAAATTAAATACGTTCACAACCATGTGTCCTTGTATACATTACACAACTTAATGGTCCTTACTGAGGAGTTCAGAATTTACGTCATAATGCCTGCTCCTTCTCTAGACTTATGCGTCCCTATTCAACAATTCCGGTCATGAAACAGATACACTGTCGGTTGCAATGGCTTCACTGCCACACTACGGATCATAGCCTCACCATCCTGGTTCTTCTAGCCGATCTATCCGTCTATCCATCCATACATACATACAGCTGTAAATAAATCAAGCTGGCCATAACAAGGAACAAATAAAATACAGAAGAGAAATCCATAAATACATATTACTAAATTGTTTCATGTGAAATAAAAGCCCTTAGAGATAAGTTGTAACAGACCGACAGTTTTCCTAGTGTATTAAAACCGAAGAATGACAAATAAATGCAGTAAATTGAAGGCAGACATTTAAACTATAAACATACGCTTACAAATTGGATTTGTATAAAATTTAACACTTACCTATTTGGTTTGTTGTTGGAAGTTATGAGTGTTGACACTCCCTGACAAGATCCAAGCGATCACTGTGTCGTATGGAACAATCAGCCTCCTATAAATACAGAAGAAAATGCACATGACCAGGTGTAATGTACTCGTGCACATCGTGCTATATGAGTATCTCGCAGATAGCGAACTATGACGAGATGTATGTATTGTTCCGTCACTCAAACAAAAGAATGAACCACCCTAAGTAACGCCGTATGCGTCTACGAAGTCAATTAACCAAATTGTTCTTAAGGCATACCAGCTTATTCTATTGCCTTTATCCGTCACATAAATTCTCAGCTTGGCACCTATCCTAGCAAAGTTAGAAATTATGGAATGACTTGGGAGTGTAATTTATGTTTTCAAGAAACTGTTTATGTTTACAAGAAACTGTTGCACACTTCTAAGTGTACGTTTGTATAAACTTAATATGCAAACTTTGCACGCAATATAAATAATAGCACAAGGTACATCGTGATTGACTAGGAATTGTTTTACAAAGTTAATACAAATATTTTTTTAAGTTTAACAGTAAAGCAACAGTTTCAGTATCAAAAGATATTGTGGATGTGTTGATTGTAAGGTTAGAGACGATTGTGTTGAAACAAGACATTTGAGAAAATGAGATTTTGGATTTGTTGATTTCAAACGTCATCAACATTAATCTGGCAAGAGTTTATAGAAGACGAAGATTTACATATTACGTTCAGTATAGAGCCAAACATTAGGGAAGTGATCAGAATTCGTCAGATGATGCCGAGGTATGCACAATTATTCCAAACCTACAATCTCATATTCATAATGTGCGCGCATTAAAATATAAGTGATATTGTAATATTATTTGTTTTGTGAAGACCGTAGTCTCCAGTTGGTCAGAGGGATTTAAGGGCAATTGCAGATGTCCGATACTCATTGGAAGATCTTGCTGTTGCCCAGTGCAACTCCATTGATGACAGGGCTACGTTTCTGTTCTGTAGCAAGTTTTTATTTCCCCTTTTAATTAGTGACCATGATTGGTCCGATTATGCCGAGCTTTGCATCATTTACTTCAAAACATCAATCTCACCTTCTTAATGTACGAAAATGAATTAGATAAAAATTATTATTATTATTATTATTATTATTATTATTATTATTATTATTATTATTATTATCATTATTATTACTCAAAACTTTGAGAGAACTGATACAACAATGCCGAAAGGTTCAACACTAACAACTACATTGGCAGCTGTTGCTTCAACTTTCACATTCCATCAGACATTTATTTAGCTTTTCCTATCAAGTGTTTGCATTGCCAGAGAAGAGATACAAAGGCGTGTTTTAAAAAGTATCGTTTTTTGGTTTAAGTGTCTTGTCTCTTCAGGGATAGTGATAAAATGATAGA